>PVJX010006174.1:0-79625 GCA_004027295.1 Dolichotis patagonum
CCAATTGTCTGTAAGGTTCTTATCATGAATGAGTGTTGAACCTTATCAAAAGCTTTTTCTTTTTCTTTTTTCTTTTTTTTTTTTTTGGTACCAGGGTTCAAACTCACAACCTCCCTGGCAGGCGCTTAAGCCACTGAGCTAAATCCCGAGCCCCTCACAAGCTTTTTCTGCATCTATAGAGATGATCATGTGGTTCTTACTTTTCGCTTTATTGATATGGTGGATTACGTTTATTGATTTACATATGTTGAACCATCCCTGCATTCCTGGGATGAATCCCAGTTCATCGGGTTGGATAATCTTCTTGCTGATTTGCTGCATCCCGTTTGCTAATATTTTATTGAGAATTTTTGCATCTATGTTCATTAGGGAGATTGGCCTATAGTTCTCTTTTATAGTTGGGTCTTTCTCAGGTTTTGATACTAGAGTAATATTTGCTTCTGGGAATGACTTAGGAAGAATTTCTTCCCTTTCAATTTCATTGAAGAGTTTGAGGAGTGTTGGAATTAAGTCTTCTTTGTATTTCTTGTAGAATTCCACAATGAATCCATTTGGGCCTGGGCCCTTCTTTGTTGGCTAAAACTTAATTACATTTTCAATTTCATTAATAGAAATCTTCCTGATCCAGCTTTGGTAGTTCATATGTATCTAAGAATCTGTCTGGTTCTTCTGTGTTATTGAACCTATGAGAGTAGAGGTTTTCAAAACAGGTGTTGATGATCTTCTGTATTTCCACTGAGTCTGTGGTAATTTCACCTTTTTCATTCCTTATTGCATGATTTTGAGTTTTTTCTTTCCTTTTTATAATAAGGTTGGCCAGGGGCTCATCAATTTTATTTATTCTTTCAAAGAACCAACTCTTTGATTCACTGATCCTTTGTACTGTTTTCTTAGTCTCTATTGCATTAATTTCTGCTCTGATCTTTATAATTTTCTCCCTTCTTTTGGTTTTGGGCTTGGCTTGCTCTTCTTTTTCTAGAAGTTTGAATTGTAGCATCAGGTTGTTTCTTTGTGTTTGTTCTGTCTTCCTGATGTGGGAACTCAGTGCAATAAATTTTCCTCTGAGGACTGCTTTCATTGCACCCCACTAATTCTGGTAAGTTGTGTTCTCACTGAAGTCTTACTATGTGCCTGCTAAGCACTTTACATATGGATCCCATTTAACTGCTATGAAGAAACTAATGAGGTAGGAACTGTTATCATCCCCACTTTATAGATAAGTATCCAAAGAACAAAGTGGTTAAACCACTTGCAAAGGATTCAGGGCTAATGAACAGAAGAGCCAGGATTTAGGCATTTAACTACCATTCCAAATGGAAAAGCTAAGTGGAAGAAGGGGGTTTACCTGAGTGGTGGAGGCTATGGGTGGGCAAGGTGAGTGTAAGTGATCAGTGTCTTCAGGAGCCCCCTTGTTACTCAAGCATCGGCAGAAGTTATAGCAGAAGCATCAGCTAGCAGCCTTCAGACTGGCAGTCTCAGGGCCCACCCCAGTACTACGTAAATCAGTCCTCACTGGCCACAGAGGGTCGGAGCACACTTCACCCTCTCCATGCACACTATAGTTCGTCTAAGAAAAGGGGAAGAGGGAGCATGTTGTGATCAGGTGAGTTAAGTCTGAGGGGCATCTATCTGTGTAAGGTTTCATCTTTTCACTTTAGTGTCATGAAAAAAGCCTTCTCAGTATTTTTCAGAGTCCCAGCTTCCTATTGCTGGCTTGAACACAGGGATAATCTGTCTGTATGACCTTCAAGACTCACCCTCAGTTGCTGCCTTTCCATGTATTTAATATCATTCCTTTCTGCACACACCAATACCATCTAGAGATCAATGTGGTTTCTTTAATGGGATTTCCAGTATTAAATCCTATAAAGTTCCATGTAAACTGGAAAGAGCTGGTCAGCTTATAGTCTGTTCCCAACTCGCTGAGTTTTTGTTTGTTTGTCTCTGTTCTTGAAATCCTTAAATATACTTCAGAGTCTTATTTATGCTCATTTTACTTCCCCTGGAATTTTTCTCAGAAGCCCATATTGAGCTTCTTTCTAGCCAAATACAAGAGAATTCTGCTTGTACATCTTGAAAGGGTTTCCTGGTGCTGTGTCCCTTTGGCAAGAAATGGCATTGCTCAGGACCACAAATTATTTTTGACTGTGGAGTCTTAAAAGCTGACCAAACAGTACGTGCTCACCAAATGCATGCCATTAGCTTGGCTTTATTTTATACTGAGGCACATACATCGCAGTAGGTCATATAACTTCAGTTGACACTTCATATGACACACTGAAGCTCTTTCTGATACCATCACTGACATGTTGAAGATGACCTATAGACCCAGATTTGGAATACAGATGAAACTGATATACAATTTTGGAAATTTTCAATATAGGTTCATGGTTTGGAGGAGGGGACTATTTACCACGGAGGGTTAAAAAGATGTTCTGGGAGGAGATTACTTTCTCAATTGCACTGGTAAATCAAGAATTAACCCTGGAGGACTAAGATTATAAAATGTGAAGAAGGACCAGTGGCAATGACAGATGGCCTATAATTCTTGCTGCTCTATTATAAAAGAAATCTATTGTGCAAAGACATGAAAATCCTAGTCCATCCTTTTTAGCCTGGGATTATCTGTAGAATGAGAAAGACAGATGTGATATTGAATATTCGAGATCCCATGTTCCTCATTAGACCTGGATTCTCCCTACCTCAGCAGAAATACCTGGAGTACATGTGCCTGCAAAAACACAGGAGAGGAGAAGGTTCATATACTACTGTGTCAGGAGTAATATTCAAAATATTTAGCAACCAGATTACTTTAAACTGACCAAAATCTAGAGTTAAACAGACTCCTAGGGATCCCCCAGGCAGTACCACCATTTTTAATGAAGGTATGTGATGCTCTAAGAACTTTACACTGGACCAGGGATTTAGCTCAGCGGCACAAGCACCTGCCTGGCAAGTATGAGGTCATGAGTTTGATCCACAGTACCAAAACAAACAAACAAACAAACAAACCACCACCAAAAAAAAAAAAAACAACTTAACACAGTGCCTAGTAATCAAAAGAGCAAAGCTATAACAGTATTTAAACAGTAAGTGTCGACATGTCAGTGAAGACTGACTGAAAATCAGCCTGGACCCTGCCTAGTGGGGTCTCCATGGAGAGAGTGCAGGGCTGTGGATGGATGTGGCTGGAGGCAGGGTTACTGGTTTGTGTCTGACGTGCAGGGGATCCAGATGTTCCTTCACATTTCAGGAGGGAATAGAGATGTACCTGGCCCAAGCCCACAGATGAGATGTGAAGTCAGCCAAGAGGACGGTTTTGAATGCTTTAGGCAGGCTGCCGGAACTGTAAACCCTGAAGAGTTAGCCTCCTGAATAGCTCAGCTTCTCATGGACAAGTTCATTTTTATTCTAGGTAGCAGGAGAGTCCATACATGAGCCAGGACCAGAGGGTAACAAGATGAGGGTATAAACTCCACCCTAAAATCCTATGTGCCACACGTTCCCCCTCCCATAAGAGGCCCCGGTGAGGATGGGAGGTTGGAGGAAAGAGTTGGTGATAGCTATATTTGAAAGACTGGGTTTTAAAGCGATCAGCTTAGCCCTAAAATAATGCAGCTTAACTTTGATAGATAATGCTTAAATTATTCAAACAGCCTACACTTGATGGATTGAATTAAAATAAAGAGGTTGAAAAAGAATCTAGCCAGTAGAGCTTCATGAAGAAGTCTGGGTTGGTTTTAGGAAACTATAATGCTCGTGCGCACGTGTGTGTGTGTGTGTGTGTGTGTGTGTGTGTGTTTCCAAAGTTAAGCTGTGAGTAAATTAGCAACCCTACTGCACAGATGGAAGAGGAGGAGCATTCATACCAATAAATTTGATTTGCCTATAAATTTAAGAAATCTGAACAAATAAGGCAGTGAACATTCCCGCATTTTAGTACTGGCAGCTTTTACCTTCAGTGTCTCTAGTATGGCTTTTTTTGCTGACATTAAAAAAAGAAACCTTCTCAAAATCTAGCATAGTAATAATTATCTTCCTGACAAAATGTAAGATAAGGAATTGAAAGTAGACACTTAGAAGTTAGGCTTGTTCCTCTGTTGTAGGAGTGCAAGTGCTTTTGTATGATTTTTCACTCATTCCAGTACATAAAAGAGGCAATTTTCTAAAAGAGCTTAATTGCACACAACATTCGTCCAAATAAATCTGCAAGTAGATAATCAGAACTCAAGTAATGAATATAATGAAACACTGAAAGCAGATCTTAAAGCACATCACAAGACTCTAAGCTGAGCCTCGTTTTAGATGGATTGTGTAACTCAGTAGCTTGGAAAGCCAATGCAGTGGGTTAGAAGAATGCAGCTAGCGCACTATCTAGAGGAGATGTGCCTTGTTACCCAGAACCAGAGAAAGAACTGGAGTCTGCAGCTCAGATAAAGCTGCTATTTAAACACACAATCTCACCATCCTTCATGTATCCCAGCTAGGAATCAGGGGTTCCAGAAAAGGATGTCCAGTGGGAGGAACGGAAAAAGGAAGGTCTACTTACAAGACAGCTTCAGGTTTCAAAATAGAATTTCAAAAACTATGCTCTATACGTTGCATAAACTCTGAAGACTTCTGTGTTTCCTTTAGGTGTGGAGTGAAGGCGATAGATGGCTACTTTCCTGCCTGGTCCCCTGTGTGCCTCCTACACAGCAATGGCATTTATTACGTGTAGTCTCAGCATCAAGTGAGGCTTGTTAGCAACACAAGTTCCTAGCCTGACCCCTCAGCATGCATGAGATTGACATCCAGGAACCTGTTTCTTGCCAGACACCCAACTAGATTCTGATGTAACTAATGTTTGAGAACTTCTGCTTCAAGGGGAGCAATGACCCAGGGACAAAAGGACTGCAAGCAGGAATAGAAGGGGCCAGTCTGGCGACAATGGCTCCAGCTGTGCTTCAGACTACGTTGTTGGATGGCAAACTCCAGAAGGAGAGGGAGGGTGTCAGGGAGGCTAACCTGAAATCGCATAGAAACCTCTTCCACCATTTCCTCCTTGCCAGTGTATAGGGCACAGAGTGGGAGAAACATGCTAAGGGCTGCACAGCAGTGTTAAAGCAGAACTAAAACCCGAGTTCCGTTCTGTGTTTTCTACATTGGGATTATTTCTGTCTGTGGTACAGCAGGAAGAGAGGCTTGACGGAGATCTGGGTATATTAAAGAGACTGTTGGAGCAGAATGGATTTTAGTAAGTTATTTCACATGACTGAGTTTCCACTTAAGGACAGTTCTTGGGAGATAATCTTCAGACCATCTTCTAATTGTGAAATTCTAGTTATGTGAGAATTAGCAAAGCTAAAGTCATGATGGCTTAGAACCACGAGAGGAAGGGAGGGGAGGAGAAAAGTAAAGGGAAGTAAACAGAACTCAGATGTATTATGTGCATGTACCCACTCCCCATGATGCACACAACATGTACTGCAAACGTGGATTAATTAAAATTAAAAATTTAAAAATGATGGAGCAAGATGAATAATATCAAATCTATTAAATGGCCAAGTGGGGATAATGGACTCTGAGGGGCACATTCCCCTGGTGAAAAGACACTGGCTTCCAGCTGACCGTTAGTAAGAGGGGCCTGGTTGGTTATAAGGCTCTCCTCACTGGCCTCTGACCATTTTCCTATCCTTTATTCCTGTTTTGAATTCTGCTGGACACTGGGCACAGACACATTCCATGGCCCTAGTTTGTGAAGAGCACCCCAAGGAAGGATTCAGGGCAAACCATTTATCTGCAGGATGCAAGGGACACTAGCTAGACATGGGTCAGTATGACAAGGAGGACAGCAGCCATTCGAGGGTTAGTGACAAAGCAATTGACCCCGTGGACAACTGGAGCTCAATCCTGCTGATCTGGGGACCTGCAGGACAACAGACTTGCAGTTACTCCATGCAAGAGAGGGGGGACTGGGGTATTTACACCCCAACACTCAACACGTGTTTCAGGGCTGCTCCGGGGGTGGTGGAACATTCATTCTCCAGGAATCGGACCCTGCCTTGCACCACAGGAGCACACTCCAGTGGCCAAAGCAAAGCCTCAGGCGGAGGTGCAGGTGCGGGTATTTAGAGGTGGAGTCCATTATTACTGAAGTAGGAAGAGCCATGAAAATCCAACAGCATGTGCTATGCACTGTAAGGCGACCTCATCACAGCAAGTCTGTGACTGCCATGTGAGTTCAGGCACCGTGTTGCTGGACCCTTGGATTGTTCAGGGAAAGAGACAGAAACTTTAAGTGAACTTGCCTAAGTTTTACAGTGTGGCAATCAATTTATGAGAGAGGGAGGAAAGGAGGGGAGAAAGCGGGGGGAGAAACAAGCAAGAGATATAGACTACTTGCACTGAACCAGCTCAGTCTCTCTGTCTCTTTGACTCTCTGTCTCTGTCTGTCTGTCTGTCTGTCTCTCTCATATTTGGAGACAAGGTCTTGGTAAGTTGCTAAATTGTCCAGACTGGGCTCAACTGTGTGTTTCTTACCAGTATATTCATTGGGCTTAGTTGATCAAGGGTCTGAATTCCATTCCCTCTCTTGAATTTGATCAAAGTTAAACACTTCCTGGAAAGCAGCCCCTGAGTATCATCTCTCAAATGCAAGTGTCTGGCCAAGGAGAGATGGTAATGATTCTGCTGAATACTCAATTACCAGGGCAGACAGGATGCTTTTTGACTGAGCAGCTACCTTGTGATTGGTGTGATCCTGTGGGCTTTCCACAAATGATGTATTTAATTCTTGAACCACTTCACGAGAAGCTTTTAAACCTTAGCTACCACCTTAACTTTGGTTGCCACAAATTAGTGACTCATTAACTATTAGTATGGCATAGACAACCAGTGGATAATTCACTCTCAGTTTTTATAAAATAAATTCCTTATTCATCTTTGAAGAATCTGAAGGAATGTTTTTCATGTAAGCCTCAGCAACTCAGTGTCATTTTCTAAGCTTTTTATTTTGCAGTAATGATGGTTTACTTTTGAAAGGAAGGAACAAACTATCTTCCAGATAGTTACATTCCCACCAGCAATTACTGTAGTTCATTTCAGCCATTCTTACAGGTACGTAATGATATCTCATTTTATTTTAAATTTATATTTCTTTAAACTTAATGATGTCAAACATCTTTCAACAGGAAGAGAATCCATTACTTCTTGAGTGCAATGCTAATAATAATTTTGCCCATCCCATGAGCTCTTCTTTGACTATGCATAGTTCCCCTCCCACTGAGAATCCTCCCAAGATTCTCTACTTCCTCCCACTGAATCTGAAAGCATTAGTGACTATGGTGATGGCATTATTTAATCTCAAGGCTAGTTCATAAAAATGCCGTGTAACCTGCACCTTGTTTTATTAAATCCTGGCCACACTGCAGGTTTTCTGACTGACATCTCCAGATGGCTCTCTAGTCACATGTGGGTGATGAAGACTTGTGGCTGACTCCACTCTGGGTGTCATCTCACCACAAGTCAGCCTCTGAGCCCAGGCAACCCCCTCAAAGCTAAATGCTGGAATGACCCTTGATTTAAGAGCCTGTGCAGGGCTTTGTTATAGCAGCTATAAATAACTGACAAATTCTCCCCATTACATCATGTTATACTCTAATAAATAAATCAGTATAAAAATATACTCAAGCTTTTCCAGAGTAGTTACATTCTGTCTATACCCTTTTTATATAAAAAGTTTCCTCTCTCGATAGAAAATGGAGAAAGCCATTGGAATCAATATGATGCTCTGCTCTGACATGTGAATGCAGCAAACTTTGGGTGACATGGACAAGAGATAGAGATCCACTCAATATGCTGTTTGCTCCCTCTTCCTGGACATTCTCGTCTCTGAAAGTCACAGGACTGATCCAACCCCTCCTAACCTTCTGCTGTAATGTCCCCTGTACCTGAGCTCTAGTCTTCTCACAAACTGTCCTCTGCTTTAATTAAATTCAGAAACTCTAACACCAGCACTTATCTGGTGATGATTTTATTTGCTTCTCTATTTGCATATTATCACATCCTTGCCCTCTATGTTTAATCAAGGAAGTGATTTTGCTGTGTTCATTGTTAGGTCTTATAACTGACCCAGCACACAGTAGACATTTACTAGACATTCCAGATATTTGTGGAATAAATGTATAAACAAACCACTAGGACTAACGGCCCTTACAACGAGCCTGTGCCTATAAGCTCTTTGCTGGGTGTACAGACAAGAAGGAGATGTTTGAGACAAAAGTCTTGCCCATAAGAATGACAATGGAATGATTTTATAACCTGCATACTGAGGGAAGGGAAGATCTGTAAGTGACTTGATGTATTGTCTTAGTCCTCTGTCTGATTTTGACATCAGATACATACTTCTAGCAAGGAAGCCTGCACCATCAATTTCAAGATGGAGAAAAAGAAAGCTTGGCCAGAAATTAGCTTGCTTTTTTTCCCTGAAAGTACCAGTCCTCAGAGCTGGTTCTTGGACCAGTGC
The DNA here is from genome assembly GCA_004027295.1 of Dolichotis patagonum. Taxonomy (NCBI): domain Eukaryota; kingdom Metazoa; phylum Chordata; class Mammalia; order Rodentia; family Caviidae; genus Dolichotis; species Dolichotis patagonum. Next base: position 8,507 of record PVJX010006174.1, read on the forward strand.
ATTGCAAATTCTGTGGGGCCTCACCTAGGAGATGAGTCAGGCCAGGGAGGATTCATGCCCTTTTCCCAGATTTCCCTTGTTCTATGAATGATGATACGAAAGTGGTCACAAATTCTTCTCCTCTATCTACATCTCTTTGCAATGTGATTGCCTTTTCTCCCATGAAGAGGTACAGTCTTCCCCACTCCTGGAATCTGGGCGTGATCACGTGGTTGATTTACTTTAGCAAACATGACATAAACAGGGGACTCAAAAGAGTTGCTGTATTGGGGCTTTCCTTTCTTATTACTCTTGGGAACTCTGTCACCAGTACCATGTGACTAAGCCAGGGCTACTCTTTTGAGAGATAAATGACAGTTGGCCCAGCTGTGTTGTTGGCCCTGCTGAGAGCCAGCCAACTTCCAGGCAAGTAAGTGTGACATCAACTGCAGGCTGCTCACAAATGCAAGAGAGCTCAGCTGGTGCCTCATGCAGCAGAGACCACTTGTCCCAGCTGTCTTCAGCCCAAGACAGTGACCCACAGATCTGTGAGCAAATAAGTGGTGGTGGCTTTACTCCACTGAGTTTGTACTGTAGCAAAACCTTATTGCTCTGCACTCCCACACTCCTCCATTCAAAGAAAAGTTCTGTCACAGTAATGCAAAAAGTGGGACTTAAACTTCTTATTAATTATAATTTCAAATTTGCAAATTATGTACAAATTGTACATGAAAAAATGGAGAAAACAGGTAACAGGATTATAAGTGTTCTTCATTTTATCATCTATACTTTTCTGAATTTACTACATTTCCTGAAATCAACTTTATAATCTTTTTTAGAACAAAATGAAAAAGCCAAAGTTCTTAGACAATTTCTTCTTCCTGCTGACCTCTGATCATTCCCAGGCAATTCTGATGTGACATAAGTACTTTCTATATGGCTGCAGTTGCTAGATTAGAAAAGACAGGGACCACAACGGATGACTGATTTCATTCATGCCAGGGCTATTGCCTATAATGGGAGTTGCAGGGTAATTACAAGGATGAAGGGTCTATGTGCCAAAACTCTCCCACCAAAGTTTAATGTATCACACTCTTGCTGCTGCATGCTGAGTGCCCTGGTGTAGCTTCTGAGTTTTAACAAAATCCCTTGCACAGGTTGCACTAATGAGAAGCACAGAAGTCTGGGCCTGATGACACACTGAGGTAACCAGGACCTGCTGCTCGTCCTTTCAGATTAGTTTTCTTTTCTCCAAATCTTGGGGGCCAACCTACGCTGAGATGGATTCCAGCTGGGGTGATCCAGTGGGGAACATTAGGACTGGGAAGCAAGGATCAGGGTGACGCTGAGGTGTTTATTACCAGCTGCATCCTGCAGGTTCTTGGTCTGACCTCCATGGACGATTACAGCTCTTACTGAGCAGCCCTGAGCATAGGGACAATCTCTGTTACTAGATCCCAACAGCAAGCTTCACCTTGCCTGTTCAGGCAGGAGGGAGTGAGCAGGGAGTACAGCTCTGCAGAACCGCACTCCTTCTTCCCCCATTCCTTACGATTTTTCCACATCTGCCCATACTTCTGCACTTGATCTTAGCCAAAAGGCCGAGAAGCAATTTGCCCATACTTCTGAAAATTATCCCTCTAATAAACTCTCCTCAAATGACCCATGTGGAGTTGGCCATCAGCCTCTTGCAGGGACTCCAGAGATACTGTGGACATGCACATTTGAGGGAAGAAGTAGACACAGACCTGGAAAGGCAGCTCCAAAAATAGGAATGTGGCAGAAAAAGAAAAGAAATGTCTGTAGCTGCCATTACTTCCTGCACTCACTGTAAAGGAAGTAAATTATCCGTCACATTCAGGTCGCAGGTAATTCTGACTAACAGGGTGATACAGAGGATGAGAAGGCAATTTCCTCTCTTTAAGTCCTCTGGGAAGTACAGTGGGTGACTTGTGACTAAGAAAAATTGGAACCATGAGATGGTGTTCTTAAGAGAACAATGCCCACGGCAGACGAAGGGCACAAGCAAACTCACCCGGCCGTCACTGGTGAGGAGGATGGAGTCACTCTTGATGTCCCTGTGAATCACTCCTTGGTTGTGAAGGTAGGAAAGGGCTCTCAGAACTGACAGACAGACAGTAGCTATCTGCTCTTCATTCATTCTAGAGAAAAAAAACGACATTTAAGGAATAATACAGGTTTAAGAGCCTCTCAAGAGGGGCCACTTGCTTGGGTCCTGCAAGACATAGTCCATGCCAGTCCATATCTAGGAAGTCTAAAGGCCAGAAAAGGAAGTCTCTGGGATGTGAATTCCGGAGCACAAGTATTGACGGTGAGCACAGGAGCCCATCACATGTCAAAGAAAAAAGATGCCACTTGTCAGCATTTGGGTCACTGATGTAAATGCACTTTCGTGAACTCTTACAGAGAACTTCTCTGCCATCCACAAACCTTCAGTTTCTTAACAGAACAGAAGAACTTCCCTCTGGATGAGATTAGTTATTCTGACATTGGGCTTTGATCCTTTACCTGCCCCATCTTTCCCCAGGTACCTGGGATGGTATTAGAACGTGAAAGTAGCACTTTAACTCAAAGAATGAAACTCACTTTTAGAAATCTGTGCAGGGAATGGGAAATTCTAGTCCTTGTAACTGAAACTTCATTCTTCAAGCTTGCAGATTTTACACCAAGGTGGGGAGTGCGGTGTAGGCTCAGTGATGGGGCACATGCTCAGCAAGAGCAAACTCTGGCTTTGATCACCAGCATCAGAAAAAGAAGTAAAACCATCGCAAAATAATTAGGTATTAATCACCTTCTAAGGTCAGGATGACTATGAATTGCATAGACTGCACATTCATGATGTTACAATGGAAACTCTGGGGTGTACAAGACAAAGAAAGTTGTGTCCCCTGACGACAGAGTGCTTGCAGTTTATGAAGAGTGCATGAAAAGAGTCACCGAGGCCGTGCCCTGATTAGGATAAAAGACATCTTAGATTATCTGTCTTGGATAATAAAGGGACTTACCTGGTATGAGTCACGATGTCTGTCAAGGCACCCCCTTCCAGGAACTCCATGACCACCCAGAGCTCATCCCCAACAAGGTAGCTGTTGTACATGTCGACCACATTGTCGTGGTGGTAATCCCGCATGATCACCACCTGTGCACAGGAGAAAGATGCCTCGTGACTTGTGATGCTGAAACTTGGTTGGTTGTTCTCTAGTGGGTACACTCACACTCTAAGCATAATTGAGTGAGAGGATTTATTTGAGAATCTAATATAGACAAAAGGCATCAAGTATAACTAGTACAAATAAAAGCCATCAATTTAGTAGAGTTGTGAGACAATAGCAGGTCAACCACATATTGGAAAGACAGAGAGAGAGAGAGAGAGAGAGAGAGAGAGAGAGAGAGAGAGAGAGAAGGGGGGAGGAATAGACAGAACATGGGGTAAGGTTTGCATTTACTGACATTTAGCTGACCATTCTGGGGGAGGTGACCCTGAGGGTCTCCTTTTGAATGTAATCTCCACATTCCACTGTGGATTAACCTACGGAAGGATCACCAACTCACTTAAGGTAGGTAGGGCTCCCATAAGTGAATGAAGCAAGTTGATATTAGAAGTAGGGGCACATGAGACCAATTTAAGTCCTTGGAAAAAGCTACAGTTGCATCTGAAGGAGGTTTGGTTTGAATACAAATATATCTGGGAGGGAAAATGAACTATGACGTAGGCATAATAAAGGCTAACTTGAAGCTGCTTGTTGGAGAAAGTGTTCAGCTATCGCTGCCCTGTGGGTTCATCCGTGTACTTCTTTCAGAGTTCAGAGTTAGTAATCTATCGCCTATCACAGCTGTGTTTTTCAGTGTTGTGATCTTGGGATAAATTCCAGAAATCAGGACTAGCAGACAGAGAAGACGCCTGTGAAGCCCACTGAGCCAGAGCTGTCTGTGAGAGTGGGAGTGGGTCGAACAAATGAGCAACTGCAGAGCTGGAGGCGGGGAAGTCCATGGGGGCTCGCAGAGTGCACCTGACCTTCGAGAGAACGTACACAGGTGTAGTGGAACATGCTCGCACCACAGAGCTGAAGGGAGTCAGGCAGCTGCACATCCTTTGGGGAGTTAGAAGATGTGGGGATGGACATCTTGACATCCTAACTTGAGATCTTCAGGGTTTCGACTTCCTATCCACAAAAGCTCATCTGTCCCTCAGTGCTCTTACAAAATTACTAAAGGTGCATTAATACCCTTCATAACAAAATACTTATGATCTCTGGTACAGTGACACATGTTTCTTGTGTGTTTTGGAGCTCTTTGTGGTAAGCCAAAAATGATACAAGAGACAATGGAAGGAGATGTGCAAGGAAGATACAAAAAAAGAGTCCATAATGTCTCCTGCACCAATAAGACAGGTTCTGCTAACATAACTGAAAGTGTGCAAAGAACAGGATTTGATGAAGAAATAAAAATGGCTCAAAGCGTGTAGTACTGAAAGTGTTCAGATAAATAGTAGGAGTTCTTCATGTTTACCTGGTAATTATGGGTAGTATGATAGCATCTGATGATGTTAGTGAAGGTAAAAGAGGACTATTACTGAGGGTCTAAATGTGGACCTTACATGTCATTAAATATCTTTCTCTTCAAATTCATTTATGTAGATTTGATTGGTTCATTCTACTCCTTCAAATCTAAGAATGTTATTAGATATGAGATCAAAGGCTTATTTGTAATAACACTCACTGCAAAATTATAAAGGATACAACTTGCAAACAATCAGAAACTGGTTTAAATATATATGATAGAAGATTAGGTCTTTAGAATTACGTTTTTAATATATAGTTAAGAAAAGGTATGAATAATTTGTATTTTGTATTTATTTTTATTAACATTAAATATTAGGTAAAATTTAAAAATTACCAAGCTGCATATATAGAAATATTTCAAAGAAAGGTGGTATATAAGTAAAAAAATAGAAAAATTCTAAAATATTAATGTAGGGCATTACTTGTTTATGGTGTTATATGAAACATTTTCTTATGTTTTCAGGAAGAAGTCACTATTTTTATAGTTAAAAAAGAATAATTTAAAGTTCTTAAAGAGTGAGAGTCAGTATATTAATAAGCTCATCTCTGTTTTATTAAAAAATTGGCTGCAAAAAGTATAAATGGCATCACAACAGTGTGAAATAGGTACATATCTGGTCTTCTGTATACATGAATTCCACATCTATGGATTAAACCAGCCATGGATAGAAAATGTTTTTTTTTTTAAATTCATCTGCCAGGTGTAGTGGTGCATACCTGTAATCCTAGCACTTGGGAGGCTGATGTAGGAAGATTGCTGTGAGTTTGAGGTCAGCCTTAACTACATAGAGAGACTTGGTATAAATCCTCCCCCACAAAAAAGCATCTATACTGTATATGCACAGATCATGTTTTTTGTCATTAGTTCCTAAACAATGTGATATCACAGCTATCTGCATAGCATTTACATTGCATTATAAGTAATCCGGGAATGATGTAAAGTACACAGGAGGATGTGCATTGATTCCATTTTATATGAAAGGTTTGAGCTTTTACAGATTTTAGAACTAGAATCAGTCCTGAAACTCATCCTCTGCAGATCCTGGGGGACAATGGTAACCCCCAGAGACAGACTGTGCAGCACAGGACTTGGAATACACAAGATGAGGATCCAAACCCCAGCTCTGCAGTCAGCTTGCTGTATGATCTTGGGCTGGTCATGCAGATGGTATGAGAGCAGGTTTCCTCCTTGCTAAACACCTTTCTGCTTCCTAGGATTACCGTATTAAGAGGTCACACTGGATTAATGCTTGGCACAGTGGCTGGCACACATGAAATATTTTATGAAAGTACTGCTAAAATAGTAAATGCATAAAACAAGACTAGAAAGAAAGACTACAGAGGATGCCACGTTTGTCTTCACATTTCCAGAGCCTTCCTAATGTCCTAAAATGTACATGTACTATTTTTGAAAGGGGAAAGAAATGGGATGCTGTAGAGGAAAGACAATGCCACCCCACCACATACCTCATTGAAAAGCAGCTCTCGCCGCTGTTGCTTCCGGAGGTCCATTTTCTTCACCGCCACCTGCTTCCCTGTGTGTTTTTCAGTCGCAATGCACACGATGCCTGTTGACCCTTCCCCGATTTTGATGAAGTTATCCAAGTATTCCCTCGGGTCTCCCGGGCTAACCACCAGCTGCAGGGCAGCCCGAAACTGTTCATGGGACACCCTGGAGGGCTGCTGGTCAGAGGAGGAGCCCCAGCTGGGTGGAGGGTAGGTGCTGGATGCGATGCTAAGAGAGCTCAGGTAGGAGGCGGTGGAGATGTACTGCGAACTGGTCTGCAGGGAAGGGTGGTGGTACAGGCTGGCTTTGTGGTACCCAGAAGGATACTGGTGGCTGCTTGAGCAATAGCCTGCTTTGCTCTGACTCTGAGGTAGTTTGGCGGGGCCCCTGGGGTAGGTGTCGGACCCAGACAGTGGAGGACTGAGGACCATCTGTGCTCGATCATAGTCCACCTGGGAAGACAGACATGGATGGAGAATATTCACACACTGGACCTGACTCCAAACATTTTCCCAGAGTGACAATCAGAAACAAGTGCTAAGAGGATGTCGAGGGGCACCTGCAGGATCGGCCACCCAAGGAAGAAGGGAAGAGGCTCCCACTCATGTGTATCACAGAGGAGTTTAATTAGGTGAGCCTTATCCACGGTATATGTAAAGCCTATTTTCTTACTCAGGAAATGAAGACCCCATCCTTCACTAATGCACATCAGTCTTTGTCAGCATTAGGGGAAGAGATATCAGGGGTTGGAAGCCCTCTCCCTTGCATCTGAACTCACATGCTTGAGGGTGATATGTACCATCAACATAAATAAAATAGCACATGTATTTGTACACATGGCTCCCAGTGCTAAGTAAGTGGCTTTTGCTTCAGTGTGGATCATAAAGCAACAAATGCAAAATTCTCACCAGATAAGTACAAAACTAATTAAGAGTAACCAAAACTTGCAAGTGTGTGTGTCTGTGTACATGTGTGAAAAAGACAGTTACTAGTCATCCTCAAAGGAATCCCAGCAAAAACATTCCAGTCTGGTTTTGCAAATTGGACTGAAGGAGTATAGTGGAGGAGACCAGGGGTGGGGGCAGACAGATGGGACACAGGATGCCGGAGAGGGGGGCATTGTTAAATAATTCTAGGTGTGAGTGCCAGAAATCATGTCCCGGAAAGGACCAAGAATGAGCTCTGGGCACTCTTAGAATGGCAGAGGTCAAGGACACTCTGTACTCTGTATCACACCATGTCTACCTCCTTGTTTAGGTCACAAAGCACTACTGAATCAGTGTCCCTTTATTGTATGATCATATGAAAGCACAGTGCTGGCTGCATAGATGGCATCCAGAAAAGATGGATTAGCCCTCAGGCTTCTTCATAACTCAGTGCCTGAAGAACCCTCTTTCTGCTGTGCTGTCTGGACTCTCTGCTGAAATGACATCAGTTTGATACTCTATCCTTTTCCATCTTCCCTGAGGACCTGGCTCTGGCCTAAGCTATCAGTCACATATAGCAGAGTAAAGTCAATAAAAATAAAATAAATCAAAAATCAATTCCTCAGTCATATTAGTCACATTTTTAGCAGTGAGCAGCCACTACATCACATAGCACTCATACAGAATATTCCCGCTACTGCAGAGAAGTCCCCTAGACAGCACTGTTCTGCACAAAATGATTGTTCTCCTTAGAAAACTCATTCATTGATTCCACACATTAATATGTGAACAACTACTATGTGTTGGTCACCCTTTCAGGTGTTGGGGGAGGAGCCACCAAGAATCAAAGTCGAGGGTATCTCTGTCCTCCTGGAGTTTATGTGCTAGATAAGAAGACAGATGACAAACAAGAAAACCAACACATGTATAGTATGTGCCCCAGTTCCAAGGTGGGTAAAGAGAAATGAAATAGGGCGAGGGGTTGAGCACAGTGGCAGCCATCGTGGCTAGGCTGTCCCCCTGTGCCTCTCTGAGGGGTGCTATGATGGCTGACACCTGCTCCCCAGAGAGAATAAGCTGTATGACAGGGCACAGGGACATCAAGAAGGGTCTTCTAGAGGAGGGGGGTAGGAAGGCTCAAATAGTGGACACATCACGGGCACCTTGACACTTCTCTCTGGCTGGCTTTTTCTCTGAGTGAGGTGGGAGCCAGGCAGAGAGGAATGATGAGGTCAGCATATGCCTGGCTCCCAGGGAACAGAGTTTGGAGGCAGGAGAGGAAACAGGAACATCCATAAGCTTACTACGGTCCGTGTGGGCTGAGCTTCTGATGGTTTCTGTAGATAGGCTGAGAAGTGATAGGCTAAGGATAGAAGATGGGGGACAGGATTTCCTGATGGGCTGGATGAGAATCTGAGAGAGGAGGGTCAAATATGATGCCAGGATCATCTGATATCATCTGAGCAGTGGGCTTTGTAATGAAATGCGGACCCTTAAGGGAGAAACAGGCCTGCAGGATGGCCTATAAGGCGGCTTCCAGAGTCCCCTGACTCTCACCATTCGTGCTCTGTGTAGTGTGCTCCCACAGGGCATCAGCGTTGATCTGCATGATCAAAAAACACAGCAAAAGCAACAATAAGCCTCCTTCTTTTGCTAAGTCAAAACAGGCTTGTAGTGTCTTTGCTCTGGCTCTCTCTAGCTGCCAGGCCTTGAGGGCACTCAAGAATCCTACAGAGAAGTCCACAAGGCAAGAAACGGAAGCCTCCTGACAAGAGCTAGCAGACACCGGGGCCTCCAGCCATGGACAATATGTGTCATGCAAGAAGTGGATCCTCGAGCCCAAGTCCAGCCTTCAAGTGACTACATCTGTGGCCAATACCTTCGCTGAACCTTGAGCAGATGCCAGCGCAGCCCAGCCCTCCTGTGTTTCTGATCTACAGAAACTGAAAAAGTAAATGTTTATTATTTTAAGTTTGGAGAGTGATTTGTTGGACAGCAATACTTTTAGTTTTGTGACTTTGCTTGTTACAGAGCAATTGGTAGCTAACTCAATAGACCTGACCCAAGAAATTAGGTGCGTTGATAAATACTTATTGTTGTTTTTAGTCATGAAGTTTGAGATGGCTCATTACACGTCAGTATGTAATTGATACTTGGGAGAAAATGAAGAGATCTGCTATGATCTAGCTGATTTTGAGAGTTACTAGATGCTCATACTGAGCTGTCACTTAGGTGATTTAGCGATTCCCAAGGTCTAGGGAAGTGTTAAGGCTGAAGACATGAATCCAAGAGTCATCTGTGTTTAGCTGGCCATAAAAACATGACGCTGAGACCAGAAAGAACAGGGCAGTGGCTAGTGTTGTAGGAAGCACCTGAAGGCAGTAAGGCATTCTGGAGCCAAAAAATGAACTATTTCAAGAAGGGAGGGAATCACCAATCATGCCAAATGCCACTGAGGAGTGGTCAATGGATCTGGCATTGTGGGGAGGCAAACAGTGACTCAAATACCAGCCCGATCACACTGCACAGAAGACAGTAGTTTCCACCAAGTCAGGAGACAGAGATTCAGTTCTTATGCACTGTTCATTGGCTCAAAGGGGCCAGTCCTCTCTGAGGCCCACGCAACGTGCAGCGCTTTCTGTCTTAAGAACACCACAACTACCTGGGTGAGCTCACCTCGCAGACAGTCTGACGACCCACCGACAGGACCCACGGCATCTGCTAAGCTAGCACCCTGTCTTGGTTGCATAGGAGACATATTCAGCAATGAGTTCTAACTCCAGCTTTAATCCAATCACTTAGCTTCTCTGAGCCTCAGTTCCTCAAAGTGGAATAATAACAACCCCTACTCCCTTGGTCCCTGGGAACTCTGAATTATTCTCACATAATTGAATATGTATCAATAGGTTCAAAGAGTGACTTGCTAATGCACGCTATTGTTATAGACAATGCTTAACACAATAGTGGGGACATAAAAGAAAATAAGTAATTAGTACATATTAATAAAACTAGATAACATTTATTGGAAACGTACAATGCACTAGCAGCATATATTTTCCTGCACATTTGAAACAACCAGGTAAGTGCCTTTAACTGTAATGCACTGGACAGTGTATTAGAATTAAAATAGAATATTAGAAAACAGGCTGAGTCTTTGTAAGCCCCTGTCCTGTGCTACACGAGGATGACTTGTACAGGAGTGGAGAGATTAAGTGTCACTGTAAGAGGAACAATTGGATTCTGCCTTTAAATTATGCTCCAGATCAGCCAAGCCTCGGCTAATCAGCAAGGCCTAGGAGTGAGGAGAAAGGAGGTCTTCGACTTTTATTTCTCAAAGTGTCCTGGGACCCCTTCGTGTTCCCTTGTCATTCTTGGAGCATTTTCTCTTGCAGTTAACACTGAATTCATTCCCCACAAACATGTATTTAAGTGACCTCGGAAGATATTACACACGAGAAAGCTGCGTCTTTCAGGCATCGCAAACATCACTGCACACTGCATTAGGAACTCTGCTCCCTGCCTGCCGTCAGCAGCGTTATGAGGCCGTGCTTTTAACAACCAGCTTATGCCAAAAAGAACAGGACATCGAGCTGCAAGAAGGGGATAATTTCCAGCTACCGGGTTGTTTGGGAAAGCTCAAAGGCAGAGTTGTTTGGGAAAGCTCAAAGGCAGAGTTGTTTGGGAAAGCTCAAAGGCAGAGTTGTTTGGGAAAGCTCAAAGTTGAAATTAGGTCTTTTAGGCAGAAAATGCACTTGTCTTTTATGGCAGCTGGTAAGAATGCACACTTAAAAAAGCAAAGAAGAACAGTTGTTACCATGAGAGATCCTTACAGAACGGAGCTGGAGTTACTCAAAGGAGAAGAGAATTAATTTTTCCTATCAGATGAGGGAACACTTGGTCCCTTCCTAGGGGCTTCCGGCCACTCAAGAAGATGACAGCGGACAAAGAGTTGGCTTTGAGAGGGAGAAATGCACGAGGGACCCAGGTGTGGCACTGTCATTGAACTGGAGCCTTCTGGCCCTAAGCTGCATTTCCACGATGGTGCCTGTTACTGGCTCACACAATCGTGACAGGCCTCATTCTTTTTCACCCTAGGGATCAAATGAAGAGCAACGTATCCCATGTACCTGATGGTTAAATCGAGGCTCAGGGAGCTCAAATTGCCCCCAAGCAATCCAGGTCTAATGGTCCCATCTTCCTAACAGGATTGCACAACCCTGTTCTGTGCAGATCTGTCCCTGACTCCCAGAGGACAGATCTGTGTAGACGATGTGACCATACATCTGTTTCCTTGCCACTTCTACCATTAGTAGCCAAAATATAGTATTTATAATCAAGGCTGGGGCTCTTTCTTCTCTTTAAAATGCACAGGTATTTTCCTGGGAGCCAAAGTGGGTCCCTTTCTTTAGGTGACTGCTTTCTTAGAAGGCTATTCTTGCAGGAATAAGAAATATTAATGCAAATACTAAATACAAATGCTCTTTATTATTTGTTGAGTGCTTTCTATATGCCAGTAAGTGTCCTAAGCACTATGGGCATATTTTTACACTTAAACTTTGAGACAGATGAGAGACATTTTACAAATAATAAGGGGATAGAGGCACAGTGTGTGAAGGAGGCCATGCAATGGCCATACAATGCAATAGCTCTAAAGGCAGAAAGAGGTCTCAAAGCCAGAGCTGGTTTAGCAGTTGGACCCTGCGTGAGTCCACAGAGACAGGCTGCCATGGCAAGAGACGGACACAGCAGGACAGAGGTGAGCGACCTGCAGTGACAATTCCAGAGATAAAGCCTGGTCTGGGAGTCTCATCAGCGGTCCAGATGTCTGAGCAGCCTAGAGTGAGAGGTAAGAACTAGACCAGAAATGATGGATGACAATGCCTAGGGGAGAGGGATGGAAGAAAATTTAAGTTTTTTTCTTAAAGTCTCAGCTTAGAAAAATCAGCTCAAAATATACAAACAAATCACAGCGAAATGAGCTGCTGATCTATGCATGTAACACATCATTTCCAGTTTTGCTTTGGTCAAAGTAGAGTGCTGTGTTCAGCGACATCAGTGCCCAAGGTTTCTTCTGTAGGTTCTTCAGGGAAGTGATTTTCTGTGATGAGGCCTCACTCTATTAACACAAATACTGAGCATTTACAAGTATCAAATTATCATATGCTAACTTTTCTTTCCAATGATACAGGTTAGATTCGGGGGCGAGTGAAGCATAAATGATGAATTTCTGAATACATACTGTTTTCCACACACGTGTTAATGGCTGTAAAAAAGATGCACAAAAGAGTCCAGCTTGGACTGTATGGCATATTCTACACTCTGATTCCTAAATACATTCTGGAAGAAAAGAGGAGCTGGCATGGAGTTCACATGAGTAGGACTAGTTATAGTCCTGGGAGGGGCAATGAGCTCAGATCCTTAGTAACACCACAGTGCAGCGGCATGGGACCAGTGAAAGAGACTCTGGTAAGTCTCTTGTCACATCGGCTCCAAACCATTTCCAAAAGATTTGTGTATATAATTTGCCCTTGCAGGCTCATTGCAAAGGCTTGGCGATGCTGAAGAGGGATGAAAAGCCACTGTGCAGGAGAGAGAACAATAGAGACGCCACACAGACTTCCTCCCGTGCCTTTGAGAACAAGGCGCTCCTCAGTAAAGGGGCCACGGTCTGCACCCTTTACTGGGCGTTTCCATAAGGCGGGAAGCAATGAGAGAAGACTGGATGGATTGCTTTGCAAATGACCCACCAGGCTTCCAAACTGCTTAGCAGCAGTGTGAGGAGGCCACTGAAAATTGGGAACATCTTGAGAAGGAATGCTTTCTACCGGAATCTTGGAAAATACTGACAGGAGGAATAAGTACTCCTGATTTTTTCCCTTTACTGAATTGGCTAATGATATACTCTTTTAACATCCAATATAAATTAATTGTTAAAGAAATGTACTTTTCACATCTCTTTTCAAAGGAGAGAAAAAAAAAATAGGCTGTATTGTATGAGAATAAATAATCCCCAGTTAACAATTCAGCCAAGCTCCCCTTCCACACTGAGCACATCTCCAAGGATAGGGTCAGACACAGGCTTGCGATGTATCAAAATTATAAATAATTATGGCAATGAATTCATTTAATCAATCAATTTCAGCAGTGGTGGACAGGGCATAAAACTCCACACAGCTATCAATTGCTACGATTACAGCTGGCTGTCAGCCAGAATTCCCCTGATCCATGTTAGTTAAATGCACATTAATCTGAATTTGGCAGTGTAATCAAGGACCTAACTGAACTGTGAAATTGAATTCTGTGGTAGAACATCATTTGACCATTTTATGCCAAGGCTGGAAAAAGGCCTTGGTGAGGGGAAGGTGGAAGACAGAAATGAAGGGAAAATGTCCTGCTGCTGCGTGGATTGGTCACCTTGGCCGCCCGGGCCTTGGGACAGTGTTGGACTGGGGTGTGGGGTGGATGCAGATGGGGACTGCGGAGTGCTCCATGAAGGATGGAGAGGTACAGGGGTGGGAGGCAGCTGTTTCCAGTGCTCGGTGTAATGCTCCAGTACACCTTTCAGAGAACAATAAAACAAAGAGACCGCACATCTCCAAAAAGGAAAAAGCCAGACTCGGTGTTGCTTGCGGTGCATAAATCAAATGTGGGATAAAAACAAATCATAGTCCTTTATTATCTGGGCATGGAAAGGACATCTTCAATTGTCCTGACTTGACTTAAAGAAAAATGTGAGTTGGACCAGCCTTGGCTTAGAGAAAGGAAAACCAAGGCTTGTAAGAACTATAGGGAGAATCACGGGCTTGCTTTCTTTGCAGGGATCATTTTAAAGACTGGTAATTAAGGGAAGGGGGATTCATTACATCCTATTCCCCCACCCCAGCTGTGCTCTGCAGTTCTAATTCACTTACCCCTGTTCTCATGTGGGATGGACAGGCTGACCCCCGGCCCACGGCACATGTGTCGACACCCTTCAGTGGCCAGCCGTGCAACTCTGACCTCTGACTGAGGTGGCTGTTGTCCTGGGAACTCAGCTCCGTCTCTGGGATTACCAGGTGTCAGGGGAATGACTCAATTTCCAACTGCATTCTAATAAAGCAGCCATTGCTGCTTCTCAACTCATACCCAGGCCTGGCCAGTTTCTGCTGAGTTCTGTATTTTCATTTACAAAATGGAACACTCCTATTTCACAGGGAATGGTTCACATTCACCCTGGCTGGATAACAAAGGGACACAGCACACACTTCCAGCTGACATTCCGTTTCTAGTGAAAGAAGCAAGTGTCCATGACAACTGTCAAGCAGTAGTGGTCTTGAGCAGGCCCTGGGAGGCACCCCAAAATATCAAGGTGTTTGCTGGGCGTAATGGTGCATGCCTGTAATGCTAACACTCTGGGAGGCTGAAGCAGGAGGAATGTAAGAGGAAGCCTATGCTGGACAATTTAGCAACCTGGCAAGGCCCTGTCTCTAAATAAAAAATAAAAACAGCTGAGCAGCTGGCTCAGTGCAAAGGCCCCGGGTTCAACCAAACCAGACCAAACAAACAAACAACTCAAGGTGTCTCTTTAAGATGCTAATATAGGGGACCCTGGAAGTAGACTAAGTTCTTGATGGTTACACATAATAGCTGAATTTCTAAACTGCATGTGGTACAAAGCTGTTTACCATGCTGAGCATTTCACCAGGAATCGCCCACAGCCACTATATTGGATGCCCAGTTAGGCATGTAGGATCACACACCTTCTGACACAAAGTTAGAAGAGCCAGGTACTTTCCTGTCTTACAAAACATAAACACATGCACACAGAAAGCAGCTCAGACAAGCCACTCATGGCCTCTGCAAATAGGCAGAGCCCAGTCCCATGAAGAAATGCATAAATGTGTGATCAGCAGGCTCCAGCACACAGGAACTTCAGACTCTTTCAACACTGCTGAATTGGCACAGCCAAAGAAGCCCTGCAGGGTGCAGCTACAAACTCAAAGAAGACATCCCCTGTCCAAGAGCAGCCCAATGGAGCAGATGCTGTGACCTGGGGTCCCCCACTGCCTGGAGGGGCTCTGTGTCTATGGGGACTAGCTGTTTGCCTCAAAATATTGTTCTCTGAGAGCACTTGGGGATGGACAACTCGAGGGTAGATACATTTCATTTTTAATTTGGTAATGGGAAAGCGCATTCATCTAAAATATAATTTACTTTGAACTACAGATCATCCATGGAGGATCATTTCCATCAGAAGGGTCAGATGTTAGAAACCCAACACTGAGTCACCTGTGGGTGCTCCATGAACTTTAAGACACAGCCTATATGAGCAAGCATTTATGCAAAGAAACAAACCTAAAGGCAATATTAATGTGATATGAAGTGCTTCTTTTTCTCTCCCTCTAGCTTCCTCATACTTTGGGGCAGCCCATCACATTTCCTAGCATTGTCATTTTATAGCAAATCAGGTCCCTTAATGTGTCTCTAAAAGGGTCTCAGTAGAGAAGGAACTTTCCTTTTGTTCCTGAAGCTGTGGCTGAATGTGGGCATGAAATTTGCACAAAGAACAATGAGTCATCAAGCTACTGATACAGGAGTACTAAGCATACTGGTTCTAGTACTTTTACCTTCTGGACAAAGAAAGGTGATAGCTAAGCAATGAAAGAACATACAGGTGACCTCAGAAGGACGGTCTGGGGAATTGTGCCTTTTTTTTTGTATTCATCATCTTTTACTCAGAACTCCTTGGTATGTCATCTGTTAGGACACCTTGGTCTGTAGCATTAGTTACTTTCACTTGCCCTATGCAGGCAGATGGTAGCCTGAACTGGCTAGGTTGGCTGGAGATTGTGCCAGTTGATCTTAATTGTTGACTTGACTGAATTAAGAGACTCCTGGGGAGGTGACTGGATCATAGCTGTGTTCCCAGCTGGATGTTTTGTTAGGAGGTGGGGCCAGATGGAGGAAGTGCAGTGCTGGGGTTGTGCCTCTGGAGGGCTGTCTCTCTGGGGTCCTTCCTCTGCTTCCTGGCCACTGTGAAGTGAGCAGCTTTGCTCCACTATGCACTTCCACAATGATGTTTCTGCTTTTGCGTCAGCTGACCATGGAATGAAACTGCTGAAACTGCTGACCAAATTAAACACCTTCTTTAAATTATGGGTGTCAAACATTTTGTCCAGCAATGCGGAAGTTGGATAATACAGATATGAAAAGTCATATTGTTCTGATTTAGCCTCTGACTTCCAAGGAAGATAAGAGAATTTCGCTTCCATTTTGGAGTGGAGTAAACATTGGGCATTGGCACTGGGGTCCTCAAGCCAGCTCAGTTGCTAAGGCTTTGCAGAGTCTTGAGGACGTCACTCAGCTACTCTTGCCTTCTGTGACCCATGCTGCAACAGTGAGGACAGCCATAAACTAGGCAGAAGGGCCGTGCAGGTCATCAGATTAAATTTGTTCCCATGATTTGAAAATATGTACAAGATTATAAAGACAGAACTTTCTTATGGTTGGCATTAGCAGAAAAGGTGACACATCTTCCCATAAGAAATATTACTGGAAATAAAGGTTAACGTCAACTGGTGCTCTATGCTCTTTTATATTTAATTCATCTTATTTCATCCTTACCTCAAATTGAAAATACTAAAATACTCTACAGATGAAGGAACTCAGGTATAGACCAGAACACAAGTCTGGTAAGAGCTCAAATCTAGCCTATCTCATTCTAGAACTTGTAGTCTTTTGTCAAGAAGACTGGTTAAAAACATCTATTTTGGGGGTTACCTTTTTAAAAGAAAACCAAACAAGGTCATCACTTAAAGTTGAATATGTATATAAGAAAATTTCAGAGATGTTCAGCCTTAATATTTTCTCTGTAGCCTGTGGTTCCAGTTTTTATTCATAATTCACAGCTTAGGTGATGTAAGGAACTTGTCCAAGACTCTGTTCTACCACGAATAGACAGAATAAACAGCATCCCCCATCCACCTCCAATCGTGCATTGCTCACCTTCAAGATGAGGCTGCCAGCCATGTATGTGTGTCCAGGCTCAAAGATCTCATCACATCTACCTTTTTGTCCCTCACTTCCATAGAAATGGAAGTGTTCTGGCGCACCGACTTTTGAGTCACAGGGATATAGTTTTACATCTGGCTCAGCCATTTCAGCCTATATCTTTCTAAGCCAAGTCCATAATGATTTGCTTCTTAGGATCTCAGCTTCCTTGGCTGCACAACAGAGGTGACCTGAGTTCTTCTGGAAGTGCTGTGAAGACTACGTTAGGTAATGGCTACAAAACCACTTCTCACAGTGCCTAAAACATCCATCATATGATAGCCATTATTTGTCTAT
Organism: Dolichotis patagonum; assembly: GCA_004027295.1. Classification (NCBI taxonomy): domain Eukaryota; kingdom Metazoa; phylum Chordata; class Mammalia; order Rodentia; family Caviidae; genus Dolichotis; species Dolichotis patagonum. Next base: position 25,828 of record PVJX010006174.1, read on the forward strand.
ATGCTACACACAGAGAGTGATGTGTATACTACATGTATGAACAATCAGGCCGTTCTAACTTACTGACTTACTTAACCTTCTCACAACATGATGAGGCAGGGATATTTTGACCTTCATTTAGTAAGAAGTGAGGCACAGTTTGACATCTTGCTCACTCTGCAGGTGGCAAAATTAGGACTCAAACTCTAGCACATTATGTTCTGCAAACTATTCACATGGACTTTACTACCCTAAAGTACTTGTAGTACTTTACATAGTAGTGATGCTGTGGTAATTCTCAACTGGGGCTGAGTTGTATTTTCTGTGGGGCATTTGGTGGTTCCTGGATATTTTAGTGGTTATGAATGAAGGATGCAACCTAACTACTGAATTAGTTGCTAACTTAATAATTGCTAATACAACTTCACAACCTCAGAGATTAAAAAGAGTGGTAAGAAGACAAGTCAAGGGAAGGCTTGGTACCTTCAGAAGCTCCCCTAGGCCATAGAGGAGATGCCTCATGTATGGTGAAGGAGTTGAGCTCAGAGAAAGGGATGCCAGCTGGGCCATGAGCTGATGGACCAGGCTATTACACTACCCCTAAAAACTCTTTTCCTCAGCTCTGCAACAGGCATAAAAGGACCAACAAGACAAAGTGTGTATCCGGCATGCAGAGAGTGCCTGATGAGCTGTTTTACCCTGGGGCTTCTCTGGTTGCAGCCAGAGCAAGGAATGGATGAGCTGGGCCAGCACCAAGACCTAAGAGTTGGCAGGTGCCTGCTTCTGGAAAGCACACAAGCAGCAGCATCATGTACACAGGTAATGACACTGCCAGCCAGTTCCCCCTGCATGGCAGCTCTGCGGGGGAGGGTGGAAAGTATGCTCCCTCCCCACCTGCAGAGCTCTGGGGCATGAATGGTGCTGAGTATGGTTTTTGTCTGTCTTTTCTTCCCATCTCAACACCTCATCTGCTCAAACACAGAAATGAAACATCCAAAAGATGTTCATTCCAGCAAATTTCATATAATATTCCTGATTCCTGTCATGCTAACAGGAAAATTACATAGGCAGACAACACTGGAGAATTATTACTTTTTTGCTGTGTTACCATTGGTATTTAAAATTTTTCTTTATACCAAAACATAAAACTGGTATCTAACTCACCTCTCCTCAGTTTTGCTCCATCTGGAGACCTATAGGAGTTTTGTGCTTTCTCTTTTTACGGGTGATGTGAACATTATCCACCCTCCTCTAGAAATTTCCATGAGGCAAAGCCAATATCTGAGTCGTGATTTCTATTTCCTCCCTTAGCTGGAAATCTAAATGTGATTGGTAGATTTTTAAGAATACAGTTCTAAAGACATAGGCACCCAACTCTTTTTAGATAGATGGGTTATATTTTTAATCAAGTAAACATATTAATTACTAACACGCTTCCTACCTCCTACCCTCCCACAAAAGCTACCCATGAATTTCTTGTGAGTTTCCTAGGACACAGGAGCACAGGATTGCTCTTTTGGAACCCTGATTACAAGGGCTGAGAATTCCTCAGCACATATCCACATGGTTGGATGTTCTGAAGTTCCTCCCTAATTTACAGTAGTTTCTGTGTTATGTTTGGGTGTGGCAGAAGTAGATTTCCGGGCAAATCTGCTGTGACTTATATTTGGAAGTTTGGAAGAAGACAGAGTCTGAACGGAAAGAAGCAAATTATCCTTCCCCTTTCTGTTTCCTTCCTCCTCATCCTCTAGCCCAGGTTCTGAGGGTTATTAAGACCTGTCATAGATTTTACTGACAAATTCAGCTGAACCCCCTAAAAAACATTTGTCATAAGAGGAAGGTGCACCACTGGATGAATACTACGTGTTAGATTCCTGTCCTTATTTTGCAGCCAGCTAACTATAAGACTGAGTATCTTATGTACCTCTCTGGACATCACATTTCTCTCTGGAAAATGAGTGGGCAGAGACTGCAGGTAGTGGTTTTGAATCCCCAACACCTCTAGGGATTACACTAAGGGGGAAATGAACGAAATCAGTGAATGCAATGGATCAAGAAGGGCATGTCCCACACTGGGGAGTCCATGCCCCTTCTAATGGGACAGGCTTTACCTCCAGATGATTCTGTAGCCCATGCTTCATGAACATGTGGGCTCAAGGATACAGGACCATCCTATTACTTTATTCAAGAGAAACCTAAAATCCCTTAAACTGAGATTTCTAAGTGAAATATCTTGAGTGTCCAATTTTCATTTAGAAATGAATACTGGATGGGTCAACCATGCCAATGGGCTAAAGGGCTGGAAGATCACTCACTCTGAGTATCCTTTTCTCTTCATGACTCTGCCACAAACCCAGCTCCCTAATTAGTGTTCAGATATACTAAACACACACACACACACACACACACACACACACACAATTTCAGCTTTACTTCTAGATAAAACAACTACTAATGTTAGAGTCTGAGCATATACCTTGATTCAGCTACAGAACAAGTCAAGTTGCTTATTTCATTCTAGAACTCTGAAAAGGTTCTCTCCATTGCAGTACTCACAGCGTGATGTCCACAGAAAATCAAGGAAACTTGTGTGACTGTTGGTTACTTAGATTTCTTTCCAGAAATTATGTGGGCAGCAACATAGGACATGGAGGCAGTTATGATACCCTGAGCATGGATGTTCAAATACATTAACTAGGTGACATGAAAAAATTTGTGATTGCTTAAATTTTAACTGAAGGTGCATATTTCAGGCCTTCATGTCTCAGGATTTATTTAAATTGTATGTCTAAGAAACTAAAGTGGCATTGTTTGTTTGTTTCCACTATAGTTTAAGTCACTTCCAGGGTATCCTGCCATGGTGTCTAGTAAACATCTTGGATTAGGTCTAGGAGAAATATTAAAACAAAACAAAACAAAACACCAAACCAAACCATAAAAACCCTAGCTAATACAGCAGAGAAATACAGGAAAACTTGCCTTCCAGAATTTTCTGTGTTGCTTTTCAAGTTGTTGGGCAGAAAGTGTCTAGTGCAAACTTCAGTGGTGTCCTGCTGGAATCCAGTCTGTCTACTCGTTTGAGACTGCTATATAACATACATTCTGCCCCTCACACTCTGTGTTCACTTTTGCTGTACGGGTGAGGCCCTGAAACATCTCCTGATTGTGATGGAAAAACCGGCCACTTGTAACTCTCCATAGTATTTCCAAAAGGTTTAGACCCTCATAGACAAGTCCATGCCTTGAATAAAGATTCTCCAACCATGGTCCTTAACTTCAGAAGATCATAATGGAGCAATCCAATTTCAAACCAAATTTCCAGCAGCTAACACTGTCAATAATTTGTTAACCAAGAAAGAAATTACAATAAAACAACATAAAAAGCTTACCTAAATGCTCCAGCAACCTGCTGCTACATATTATCTCCAAGTTTCTTTCAGAAAGTATTATTTTGACACAAAAATAATAGTGGTCTCAGAATGAAGGACTGTCCCTTGAGTCGAATAAAACCAGTTTCATTAACAACTCACCATATTTTCCTGACTTTTTTCCTTTTCCACAGGGCCACGCCAACTTTGGAGGAACGTGGGATCCCCTGTGTTGACCATCTAATGACCCACAATCCTCTAGTACTTACAGGGAACTCAGTACATTAGTACGTGAAACTTGCCTGTCTATCAGAAAACATTTCAACTAAAAAGCATTTTCTTTGTCTTTTATAATCAGAAACTTTGTGGGAAATTCCAAAAGGCAGATTCTGATTTTAATGAAAGAGGTGCCTTGGTCTAAAGCCTTTGTTCTTGGGGCTGTGGTTTGAAATATGAAGGGATCTGGATACGGATTATCACCGGATTATCACCGAGAAAGCAAATAAAGTGGCGATGTGGTGCAAACCTGTAATTCCAGCTACTCAGGAGGCCCAGGCAAAAAGACTGCACTTTTGAAGTCTGCCCGGGCAACTCAGCTGTCATTTAACGAAAAGCATTTTCGTTAAAGGGCTGGAGCTGTAACTCAGCAGTTCGAGTACTTCCCTAGGATGAGATCAGTAAAATAAACAGGCAAAGGAGCTGCGTGAATCAGCGCACGACCCCAGGCGGCCGAGACCCGCTGGAGGCAGCGGGGCGGGCCAGTTACCTTCGGAATGCACATGGTGGGCTCGGACAGGCGAGGGTAGGTGTAGGAGCTGTAGGAGTGGCCCTGGGGGTGGGATTTAAATGCACTTGCTCCGAACGGCAGCAGGGGCTCCTGCAGCCCCGAGCCGGACTTGGACCTCTGCCGCATGGCGGGCTGCGGGCTGGTCTGGGTCAGGTAGGAGGACCGCGGCCTCCGCTCGTAGTCGTCCAGGCCAGGCGCCCAGTCGCTCTCGCTGTAGGCCAGGCTCTCCTTGGAGGCGCGGGGCGGCGGGAAGGCGAAGGCGTAGTCCAGGGGCGAGCTGCTGGCGGCCCGCGGCGGCTCCCAGCGCAGCAGCTCGCCGGGCTCCGCGGCGCGGCCCTGCGCGTCCGGGCGCGCGCGGCAGTCGGCGGGGCGCGGCGGCGCGGACAGCGGCCCGGACCCCGGCAGCGGCAGCGGCAGCGGCAGCGGTACGTGGCCGTTCTGCCGGGCCGCGGGGCTGCCGCGGTGGAAGGCGTCCAGCAGCTCTTCGGCGTAGAGCGCCGCGCCATCCGCGGGGTCCGACTCGCTGGAGTAGCGCGAGCAGCTGGGGAAGCCGTTCTCGGCGGCGCGGCCCGCGCCCAGCCCCGGCCCCGGGGTCGGCGGGCTCTCCTTGCGCAGCGAGTTGGAGCGCGTCACCGAGATGCTGTCGAAGTCCTCCAGCAGCCCGTTGATGGAGCTCTCCTGGCAGGGCTTGTGCCCGCGCACGATTGTCTGCAAGAGTCAAGGGAACAGCGTTTAGAGTTTCAAACGCGCTGCAGGTGTCTGCGCCCAGCCCAGTCGTTGCAAACCGGGGCAGCAAAGAGACCACAGGCACCTCAGTAGCCTGTGTGTGTGGCTACGTCGTGTGTGGCACAGGCGGCTTACATATTAGATACTCGCATTTGTATATATGGTAACCTGAAAATGGTTGATTAATTCAGGGACACATTAAATTAAAAGCAAATTTTTTGGGTGGCGCTGGGGATTGAATCTAGGGACTTCACATTGAGCTGCATCCCTAGCACTCTCCGCTTTTTAATTTGAGATGAGGGTCTGGCACCCCCAACCTTTTAATTTGAGATAAGGGTCTTGCTAAGTTGCCCAGGCCATAATCGAACATGGGGTCTTCCTGCCTCAGCCTCCTAGAGTGCTGGGATTGCATGTGTGCCCCGCTGTGCCTGGCAAAATAAATAAAATATTAAATAGTAATCTTAGCTTGCAAACTTGTCCTTATTTATCTCAACAGAAAGATCAATGAAAAGGGCCACTTAGGCTGTGATTATCTTATTTACTAGTTGTGATTATCTTATTTACTAGAGTTTCCCTACTCATCTTCCATCTAAATTCATTCTAACTACCTAATAATGAGCTGACAAGTTATATTTTAACAGTATACATAGTGTGGTTATAAGAACATATTCATTATTTTTACGTTCATTATTCAGATGCTTTTTAAAACCATACACATTGTCACTTTATTACTGCATAACTAGTAATGGGTATCCATTGTTTTATGTGTTTGTAGAAGACATAATAATTCATGCCATGGACTTTATCAAAGAGGAAGACAGTTTCTGAAACTGAATAAGGAACATTTTGGACATTACTTTTGCAGTTTAATTTTTGACCAAAGGTGATATTCTTATTAATCCTCTCACTGAAGTGCTTACTATAACCATGTTTCTGCACGTCACTCACTGAAGTTTGGGTGATTTGGTAAGGATGTGATTGTACCTGCATCTTAGTGACAAACTGTTCCCTTTAATGAACCTAAATAACACTGGATATCAGGAAAAGAGAAATAGCAAACCACTTACAAAGCCAGTCTGCTGTGCATTGACAATGACAAGGTTTGCAGCAAAGTATGATGGGGGTGGATAAGAGAACAAGGAACACAGTGCTTTAATTCCAGGAGTTTAAGAGAAAAATGTCTTTGAACAATGAGCATGGACTTCAAAACCATTTCTGTGAGTACAATAGGAGACTTTAAATTGTCCTCAAGCTTATATGCTACAGTTTAGTGGTTCTCAAATTATTAACTTTCATGGTAAAAGTTACAGGTTTTATTTTTATTTTTTCTCCCAAACACCCTTGAACTGGTGTCTTCAGTCTGTACCCTTTTCTTTCAAGTAAACTTTTTAGTTTACAGTAATTTGAGATTAACAGACAAGTTACAAAGAGAAGACAGAGAATAAGTTATATACTTAAATTTCATTCACTTTTTCTTCTGGTTAACATCTTGCATTACTATTAATGAAACTCCACCTTTTTAGGAGGATTTTATTTGTTTTCTCCTAGGGCTCTGGGGTTCCACCAATACAGCTAGTTATTTGTCGTATTTCCTGCACATCCTCTGATCCATGGTAATGTCTCAGTAATCAGGTATTTTGCAGAATGTTCCTCAGTTGCATTAGTCTGAGGTTTTCCTCTTAGTTAAACTGGAATTGAGGGTTTCAGAGAGGAAGAGTGAAGTTCCAGTTTGTTCAAATCATACCCATTGCATGTAGCACCAACATGGCTTTTCAGTGACAATGTTAACCTTGATCACTTGGGGGATGCAGTGTTTGCCAGGTTTCTACACTGCAAAGTACAATCTTCTCCATTTCCCTTGGAAGCGAGACATACCCAGAGGTCAAATGCTGCTTCCTGAGGTAGATGTGTCTATGTAAAATATTTGAATTTCTTCTGCATAGGAGACCTGTTCAGTGTTCCACATTTATTAGTTTATTCAATCACTTATAGCTATATGGATCAATTCATGGAAATTTTAAAAGATACTTTGTGTTATAATTTGTTCTTATATTTTCTCTGTTGCTCAAATGGATCTAGCTTTTGCCACTGAGAGTTCTTTCAGGTTGGCTGCTGTGTCCCTTTCATAATCCCTTTTTAAAAAAATTTTTGAGCACTTCTTTACTTTTAGTCATTATAAGATGTTCTAGGTTGTATTTTCCCTGTTTTTTTTTTCTTGTATTTTCCCTGTCTCTGTCCCCAAATCAGCCATTTCTACAAGGAGAACTGGTTCCTTTTATTGTAGAGGGGTGTTAGAAATGAGTATACAGATTCTGGATAAATTCACAATTACAGAGTGTCATTGCTTCCAGGCCTTTAGTGAACAGAGCTAAGACACATGTGCTTATCTACTGATGCATGTATGCACACATCGTTATATCTGTCCATCTGTATCTGTATTATGCAGAGTATGAATTTGTAATGATGTTTCTGTGTCTAATCTAGTATCACGTGTTTCATTGGAGCTTATCCCCTTACTTATGTCCGTAAACTCCTTCACTAATAGTGTATATGGTTTGTGTCTAGATGCCTCATGCAGTCACAGCTGAGGCATTTTCAGAGGTGGCTGAATCTGGAGTATGTGATTGATTCCCATGGTGCAATGCTAGGATTAAGAGTGGGTGATTATTAAATCAGCCCACTGATAGGTTTGGCCCATCCTCATCCCAGTTACCTGGATACAATATAAGGAACAGAAACGCCTGTGTTCTCCTTTGTGTGCTTTGCTACCTTCTGCCTGCCATGAGCTGTTTCTCTACAATGCTTTTCTGCCATGTGTCGCCCTGCCTTCGAACCAGCCAGTTATGGGCTGAAACCTCTACACACTGTGAGCTAAATAAACGTTTCCTCCCTTAACTTGCGAGTATTAAGTATTTTGTCTCGGCAACAAGAAAAGCAAATGAACACGGTACAAATGCTGGAAGTCACCATCTGCCTTTCACTTATACACTCAATCCCAGTTTAATGGTACAGCCATTTCAGAATTATTAATTTACTCTATTATGGGAAATATCTTTGCTAACTATAGCTCTGTGTTTATACTTGTTCTTTTAACTTTGGTCTTATAGTTTTCATTTACAGGGTTATCTTCCAGTGTTAGGTTAATTGTGTGTGTGTGTGTTGGGGGTTGACCCCAGGACCACCAGTATGCTACGCATGTCCTATAGTGCTGTGTTACACCTGTAGTCCAGGTCAGTGACTTTTTCTGTACTCACTTCAGTGTAATAGTGGCCACATTCATATTTCTGTGGAGTTTCAGAGGGTTACTTTTCTGTGTGTAAATTTATCTGTGGCCTCAGAACAGGGGTGTCTGCTGTTTCCCTTCTACCCTTTTAACTACATACTCAGAGACATGTAGTTAGTTCACATGCAAATTTATAAGAATAAGCTGAATAAATGGAATTCTATAAATTTGTTAATGTAGAAAGGGAAATATTAATCTTATCATGAGCTAAATGCTATGTAGAAGAAAAAAACACTAAAAAATACCAAAGTAGTATTTACTGTCATTATTTTGAACCACAAACTTAGTACTTTTGAGCTATGTGCTATCAGGCAAGTTACTTGAGCTTTTTAATCCACAATTTCTTAATATATAAGATGGCAAGAAAGTATCCTTGTCTCATTGGGTTAGGTGTGATGATTTAATAAGAAATGTAAAACGGTAGGATTCTTAGAATATAGAACACCCTAGCACATAGCAGTTATCAAGCTGCTTTTTCAGGAAAATTTACTTTCAAATGAAGTTGATAATGCAGGAAAAAAAAGGGATGCTACTACAAGTACAAAGAAATAAATACCATTTTTATAACCTGAAAGAAATAGCATTCAAGTGGAGGTAGATTTTAAATAATTATTATTAGTAAATTCAGACACAGAACAGATTTCTTGAATTTAAATGGAGGTGCATCTCAAATTAATTACAATGGCTACATAAAATAAATATTTCTTAGTAGAGCTAAAATTGATTATTTTCAAATCCTGATTAGCATTCCAAGTGGGATATTTTGAAGAAATGGAATGAGTCAGAAATTTAACAAAATTAGAATTTCAAGACAAACTGAACTGATAAAAATGGAAAATATTTTGCTAGAAATATAGCAAAATATTGATAGTGGTTGTCTCTGGGTAGAGGATGGAAGGTGGTTTTTTATGTTAGACCAGGGATTGTCAGCTCTACCATGCACACAAATCCTCCAGGACACTGTGAACGGAAGACTCTGATTTCAGAGGACTGGGGAGGGGACTGCACTGAGGAAGCTCTGAAAACCTCGCAGGTGACGCTGCTGGTGGCCCATGGTCCCCTCTGTGGACACGAGGGAATTCCCAGTTTCTGCATTTTATGCAGTCCAGGTTACTTTTAAAATAAACAAGTGTTAAGATGGGATATGCTTTTTATTATAACAGAATCCCGCATTATACACACGGAAGAGTACTAAAAATTATTATATGAAGCATATATACTTTATTATGTTCAGAATTATTAAGTTACTCTATTATGTGTTAAGTCCCCCGTCTGACAGCACAATCATCATGGCAATGGTTCAAAGCTGTGCCCTGATAATGCACACCTCCTTCTTCCCTGAAGCCCCTATGGCTTCTCCCTCCCAAAAGTCTGCCGAAGCTCAGGCATATAAAGGTTTACCCAATCCCCTGCACTCTCACAAAATAAATCAGCTCACACCAGCCACCACAGCGCTACCCCCATCAGAGCCTATATCAGTCAGAACACACCCTTTGTCTGTAGAGAGCCACCACCCTTCCTTGTGGTGACTTCCCCCGTGCCCTCCCCGCTTATTAAACTCTTTTCTTATCTACTTGCCTCCTCTCTTCAATATTCTGCACTGCTCTAGATTGAGTACAAATAACTGAATCGATGTATATATAATATATAGTAACAAATTCACTCTGTATATATGATGCCCTCTCTTTACATATAGTGAAAGTGCATATAGATATTAGCGTTGGCAGCTACACTGTTTAACAATTTTTCTTTCCACGTGAAAGTGGATTTTTATTGATTTATTTATTTTATGCTTAACCAAAGTGATGACCTCAACAGAATTTACACCTGTTTGGTTTGCAAAGATTTCAAAGTTTAGGTATACTTGCTTTATTTTAGCATCATGACCTTACTATGAAGCTATAACTGTAGATTTACTGATAAGTAAAACCTCGCTACCACCAAAGTTAACATGTGGTTGTAGCTATTAGCAAAGAAGAAATTTTAATCTATCCATAATCAAAAAGCAAAAGCAAAACAGAACAGCCAACCCCACACAAACAAGGAAAGTTAACGTATGCTCTGACTAATGTACTGTCTCATCTTGGGTCTTATTTCCTCATTTTCAGCACTTGGAAACATGTGCCACTGGAACACATGTGTCTTTCCTCAAGGAAACACATGCTTTCAGTTGTTTTAATGAAAACTATTAACTCAGCATTAACAAACACGGGCTCACAAAATCCAAGTGTTTATAAAAGTAAATTACTAACTGACCCAAAAGAGGTAAAAGAAGAGAAGGGCATTATAACTTTATTTGATCAAGAAGGTCAGTTAAATCAAAGCAATGTTTCTTCATTGACTCAGCTTTCAATTCTGAAATCAAAACTAGCAAAGAAATAATAATGAAATCCAAATATGTAGAATTTTCCAACACTGTCTCACCAGGCTTTGGAAGGGAAATATCACTACTTATTATTGTCAGCATCTGATGTTTATTAAAGCAAGATTGTGCAGTTTTAGAGAGATCAATAAAACCATAACTGCAAGAATATCTGTGAATTTTATGCTGTGGAACCTCTAGGCATTAAAAATCAATGCAATCTAATCTATTTGAGACTAAAGCTGAGGTTCTCATTGTCTTCCCATTGCACCCAGGACCAGCTCAGCGTCTGCTCTGGCTGCCAGTGACAGCGGCCATATTTCATGGCACCCCTTGCACAGGCTGCGGCTGGTGATAAGCTATAATGGATCTGTCCAAGAGAACAGCTGTCTCCCCTTGTTCCCAGGGAAGCAATGAAAAAGTGCCTCTGCTCTCAGAGACTGTATTAACCTTGACAATAATGAAGTGTGTAATTAACAGCTTTGCCCTAATAAGACCTCACCTTTCTTTTTCAAAAGCAGTATCTTCTCTGCCCCTCAAGAATGTGTTTCATTTTATTCATTCTGGGTAAATACTTTTCAGGAGGCCAATAAACCAAAACCCCTGTGACTCAAGAATACTAAGACTCCCTTATGTAGTATCTAGTTTTAAACGATCTAAATTCTTACTGTTTGTAGTCAGCCAGTTCCTTTGTTTTCATTAAGGCACGAGGCTGGAAATATCTGGGTACACTTCACAGCCCAAACAGATCTGAGATATTTGCATCTTCTCTCTTGTGAGACCTCATGCCTATTTTGTTTCAGGTTTCCTTCTCTCTCTTTCTTTGGTAACTACTGGATTTTGGGCTAACTGGGAGAGTGATTGAGAGTCATATATCCCTAGAAAAATATGTCCATTAAGAAAGAATATCTTGGAGTGGAATTGGTGGTGAATGTTTCTGAATGTGACAACTCTTCTTAATAAATTATGTAATAATTTTAATCACGGGGGACTCAAGTGCCTGATTTCCATCCCTAAAAATATTATGTTTTTACAAATTACAAAAGGGTGTACTTAACAAAGATTTTTATGAATTTTGTATAAAATTGAGATTGTCTTATTAAATGGAAAATATTCAATTGTGTGCCATTTTCCTTGCCTGATAAATCACAGTGATACCATCATGGTTAGAGAATAATTCCCAAAGGTGATTTTCAATTAACCATTAACTTGGAAAGTGAATGTGAAGAGTTTGTAGACTGGGTTCTTGATGCTTGAAACATAAATTACCTGGGCTGTGATTATCTAGTTCAACTAGTTAACAAGTGCTTAAGGTTTTTGTTTAAAGTCTGTTTGAGACCTTGAGCATTGTAGTAGAAAATTTAGCTGTTAATTGCTTGCTGATTCCTGGGTAAGAGAGTAGGAGGCAGTGAGGGCTAAGAAGTATCTGTGTTCAAGAATTTGTTCATTTGATTAAAAAAGTGTTTCTAGATAATATGCTAAGATGAATAAAACAAGATTCAGCAATCTGTTTCTTAACTTGGGAGTAGGTACAAGTTAGTATGATTTTGTAAATCTTGCATGTGCTATACAGTCATTTCTCACTTAACAACCCACCTGTGTGGCAAGTACTCTGACTTATGACCTGTGTTTTTCCGTACAGTTTTGTCCATCTTGTTTATAGGGCCTCACTGTCTTTTTGGTACAGTACAGCTTATTTACACTGCACTGTAATTTTTGTTGACTGTGCTGTACAGTATTGTACTGTACTTTCATGTTCTTTTATGTGTGATAGTACTGCATGTGACAGTCATGCAAATCAAAGCAAAGTCATCAAGTTGGAGTTTCCATTGACCATTTCTTTATTCTGAACACTGTAATGCATGTACTGTGTACACAGTTCCCCATTTAGCAACCCATTCATCTAACGACCTAGTGGCAGGAATGGAACGCAGTCGTTAAATGAGCAGGGTCTGCATTCACATCTTAGCCCGGGCTCCCTGAGAACAGAGTAATTTCTTTTGGGGAGTGAGGTCAATAACAGCAGGAATTGGGTAACAGGGAAGAGGCGAAAGGCAATTCAAGATTGGCTATTTGTGGTCCTGCGGGGGGCTCTGCTGCAGAGCTGTGAAGACTGTGTCTCCGAAATGAACAGCGCCTTCATCTGCCCACTGGCACGTCCTGGGTCAAGTATGGTTATGAGACCTGCCACAGATATTCCATAGCTGACAGTAAAGGAGCTCCGTGTCCGAAAGCAGAAGTGCTGCAGTTGAGAGGAACAGCAGGTCACCTTAGCAATGGCTGGAGTGATAAAGGATGGCCTAAAATATGTGAGACAGCATGTGTCCAGATCCCCTACATTTCACAATTAAAATGTTGAGAATGAAGCAAGATAGGCCCCCTTCTCATGAACCAGTGGATGTGGGCATCAGCCTTCTCTGTCACTGTGGGGAACAGGTGAGGAAGCCCCTGAAGATGGGTACATCCTTTTCATGGAGCTGCTTTCAGCCAGGTACTACATTCCCAGCGTCCTTTACCTCCAAAGGAGGCCATGGAACCAATTCTCACCCATGGAATGTGAGCAGGATGTGATATATATCTTTTCCAAGCAACAATCACAAAGAAATACACTTTCTTCTCTGTAGTCTCCTGCCAGCTGGATGGAGAAGGTAGAGCAGGACACTCTTAGCTGCTAAGGGGTGACAAGAGTCATGAGATGGACTTTACTTTGTTCAGTGACCATGTGGAAAGCCATTCTCTGGCCAGGATATCCACGTTCAATATAGAGTGAGAGATTAATTCCTCCAAGCTGAGTTCTCTTACCCAGAATGTTTGGGATCAAAAGTGTCTCATATTTCAGATTTCTTTTTGATTCTGGAATATATGCATAGACTTTGCAGGCTGAGCAGCTCTAATTCAAAAATCCAAAATTCAAAATGCTCTGAAATTCAAAACTTTGAATGCTGATTTCAGAACATTTTGAATTTTTTGTTGCTCAATTTATATTTTGTTGACTTTAAGGGCTAAGGTGATGGTTTGGATCTTAAATGCCCTGCAAAGACTAATGAGTTGAAGGGTTGGGCGCCAGCTGATGGCACTGTGGGGAGGTGGCTTTGCAGGAGTATTGGGACCCTTGACCTTCCTGCTGCCGTGTGGTGAGAGGCTGTACTCTACCATGTGGTCTCATCCATGACGCTCTGCCTTGCCACAGGCCCAAAAGCAATACAATAAGTTGATCATTGGCTAAAGCCTCTGAAACTGTGATCCAAAATAAACATTTCCTCCTTTTAAGTTAATTTTCTCAGATATTCTGTCAAAGTAATGGAAAGCTAACTCAAAGTAATGATAAACTAATATAATGTTAACTAATGTCATAAGGGTGGTGATTAGAGGGATTCCAGAAATAAAGAGCAGACCTGGAATAAGAAGCAGGAAGCTGGGAAGTGTATCTTCCTCTTATAAAGTGATCCCAGGCTAATTCTTCTTCTCTGACATTGAGGAAGGCATCCATACCAGCCCCAGGGATGCCAAAAGGAGCAATTCTAGTTATGATTCAAACAAACATTGATAATATCTTAATAAAAAAATAGCATTGAGTACTCAAAGCACTAAAAGCTGTGAATAGAACTGCTGTCTCAGCTTGATTTTCAGCTGTCAATAACCTATGACCTTGTATGAACAAATTTTTTATTTTCTATATTCTAGAAGGAGATATAAACATAAACAAGAGTAGTGAAAGAATACAGATGCATCTGAACATACCACCCAGCAACTGGTGGTTGTTTGAGATTAGTCTCTGCGATGGTCTGCTTGCAAAATGGGCATTGCCTCCTTTGGCATTGTAACTGTGTGCTTCTTTGCAAGTGAAGGTGGAGCCTGTGTCCTCTGCCTTTGAATCTGGATGGCTAAGTGGCTTGATCATGCAAAAGTAGGTAGCAGAAGTGACATCAGAATTAGCGTTTTAGTAATTTCATACTTTCCAATAATATTTGAGAAATTCTGAATTGAGCCATTAGCTATCAGAATACTTCACCAAATTTAAGTTACTCATAAGGGAAGACGTGTGTCCTTTCCTCCTCTTCCCCTTCTTCATCTGAATCTTACATGTTGCATTTTCAGTTTTTGAGAATGATGTATTGCTATTAACCAGTCACCAGTCCTCATTAACATAATCACTATGTTGTGCTGTAGTTCACTTGAGCTTATTCGTCTTATCTCAGTGAAATTTTGTGTTATTTGACCAACATATCCCCAATTTTCCAACCTCTCCCAAGTCCTGATAACCACTGCTTCTTTACATGCAAGTGGGATCGTATGCCTATCTTACTTCGTTTAACACAATGTCTTCCCAGTTAACCACACTGTCATAAGTGAGAGAATTTGAACACCCAAAACTTTACCACTCTACGCTTACACTATGTTTTCTTGGTTCACTCCTCTGCTGATGGACGTCTTGGTTGATTCTACATCCTGTGTTGTGAATATTGCTTTGGTAAGCATGGGAGAGCAGCTAGCTCTTTCAAGGACAGACCCTATCTCCTTTGGATGTGTCACAGCCCTGGCAGTAGGATTGCTGATCACATGACATTTCTATTTTTTAATGTTTGGAGGATCTATGCCTTTCGAGTCTAAAACTTCTACAATTTAATTTTTAAAAAAATCTTTAAAAGTAGAGCTATTATACAAAAAAACTTTTAAAATACTCTTACTAGGAAATATAACATTATATATGTCATTCACTTTTTATTCTATTGGACATCAGTGATTTAGAGCAGAGATTGACCAACTATGGGCCACACTCTGCCCTCTGTCTGTTTCTGTACATAACAGCTCACTGGAACACAGCTATGTCTGCTTATTTACACACAGTGTTTGGCTGCCTATGTACTACAATGGCAGAGTTGAGTACTTCTAACAGAGACTCCATGACCCATGATCACTACATTTCCTGTTCATCCCTTCATGTAAAAATGTTTGCTAAACTCTGAGCCAGTTGTATCGTTTTTTTGAGGAAAACTCTTGTGGTCTTGGATTCCTGGGCTGTACAAAAATGAAACAAGTCTCCCTTCAAACTGAGTGTGCTTTCTCTGTGGGGTGGGGAGGTCACAGGGCACCACAGGACAGTGTGGGTCATTTATAGTCTGTGGTTCTGTGGCAGAAGAGGCCACGTGTGGAACATGGGCCTCCTCTTTCCTGAATCAGTGCATTTTGCAGACCTAGCCAACTTACCAGGCTAAGAAGCCCACTATGTTCCTGAGGAATTTCCAAGCAAACAGTCAGAGAAGCAAGCTGGCTATGCTCTTGCCGCCTGGTAAGCTGGACCACGCAACAGCAGATGTGATGAACATAACGAAGAATTTAACATTTCCCCTGCTCCCACCTATGATCTGAGATTTAAACAATTTATTTGTCTGAGCCAATGAATAGAATGTCAACTGCCATTCTGCATGTAGTTTAAAGCACTTCTAGCCACTAACACAGACTACACACCTACTATAGACGAGAAGACTAGAAGTGTTTCCCTACTTTTAAGCCTCACAAGAGGACTGGGAGACAGATGGAATTATTACCCCTTTGCATAAAGCAGGGACACCACACTCAGAGTCCCAGTTGCTTGCCAATGTCAATCAGCCCATAGCTGGAGGGTTGCAAAGCAAAGTCCACCCTAACCCTCTGCAAATGTTGCCTCTCAGTATAAAACAAAGAACAGAGCACACCCTACACACAGTTTAAACCCTGGGGGGTGGACAGGACAGTAAAAGGCCACCAGAGCAAAGTCCACCTATTTTGTGATATTCAACAGAAGGAATAAATGCAAGCATACACCATGGGGTGGTAATACAAATACTTCTAGATGCATGACATTTTTAAAAGGTTGTTCAAAACTCAGAATTTTAAAATTCTACATTCTATTTAAATTTTCAGTTCTGTTTAAAACTCAGAACTATCTGTGAGTTGGCAACAAACAGTTGATTGTCTTTGAAATAAGTAGCTTTAAAATAACTTTGAAATTTTGCCCTGTAACAAAATAAATGTCTTGTTAAACTGCATTTATCAATATTCTGCCATTTAAAAATTGAATAACAGAACAGGTAGTCTATGTACCAATGGCCACTGCCCTCCCTAAACTAAATCAACTGATTAAATGGTGCTTGAATTATTGCCAATATGCACTATTAAAGGTCAAAACTATTTGCTTTGTTTTATAGTCTATGTTAAAAACACAAAATGTATTGATTTTAAATCTGGTCAGTAAAATTTTGCCTTTGAGTGTTCCAAACAAATTTCTGTGATCTTTTCTTCCAAACTGACATTTCAAACAATCTTTACCAATGTGAAAATTATCTCTTGGAGACACAATACATGTTAAGAAATTTATTAATCTGGAAATAAAATAGCTAGGTGGTTAAGTAACATTTTAAAGTGCTGAGTTGGTGCTATAATGATGTACTTTATATTTTAGAAATTGATTGGTTTTAAATGCCAAGGAAAAATAATGTGTCCCATGGAAAAAAGAGAGGAGGAAAATCTGGGCTTGAAGTGTTCCAAACATTTCAGAAATAAGAAACTTGTAGGCCTGTTAAACACTAAGCTCAGTCTTACCAAACATTGCTACCTGCTAGTCTATTTCTCTTTGATGACCGAAGTAAAAAAGCAGTTACCCCTAGGGGAAGGCTGCGCATAGAAGGGGCTCAGGGGACACTGAGTGATGACGGCGTTCTGCACCTCATTCTGGGTTGTGATCATGTAAATGTGTATATATATATATATATATATATATATATATATATATATAAAGGAAGCTGTACTTTCATAATTTATGCCCTTTATATGTAAATCATTTCTTTGCTACAATTACTGGCATGGCATCCAGACAAACTGGTGCTGGACTTTTCCAGCAAATCACTTTCTACATGGCTCTTGACAGGTGGACAATGGATACATCACAGGAAGGGTGTTTGCTAGTCACTGCCACGGATGGACAACAACAGGTAGGTGATCAGGAGTGAGCAATGGTATGTGGATGAACCACAGAGCTTAAATTGGAAGGTGATTATTAGAAGAGAGGGCCAACAGGTAAGGATAATGGAGTTTGGTCAAAGACGGAAGATCTGGAACAAAGAGCAGTACAGGTGTGGCGTGGGTAGGCTGCTGAGACTCAAAGAAGCAAAATCCTGTCTCAAAGAAAAGATACAGGAGTGTGCCTTGAATATGCTAAACACTGCTAACAAATGCAAAAAGAATAACATTATTAATGGAGAGTTGGCAGCTCTCTTCTTTCTCAGACTTGTTACCATTTCCAGGGGAACCCAGTGTACTCTGCCTGGCAGTTTAGTTCCCTGAGAAACCTGCCAGCCTGTGGGGCTCTCCTTGTACTCAGCAACACCCTGACTCTGTAGCATTTTTTTGATTCATGTAAATACACATTGTCCCTTTGAAACTCAGTGAAAAGTTTAGAATAGGCTTTGAGGTTTTCTAGTGGACCTTGGGAAAGGCTAAGGCAGTGAGAGTTTCTGCTTCACCCAGCAGTCTCAATGGCAGCAGTTTGGCCATAGTCCCCACGTATGGGGAGCTCACAAGCCTTCCTGAGCCAGGTTCCTTTCTAGACTTGCTGCACCTCTGGTGATAGTTCCAGGTGTCACCAATTTCTGAATCTCCCTGGGTAATATGCAGTCCAGTTTGGAACTCTATTATAAACTCTCTCTCTGCTATTGAAAGTGATGCCCCCAGGTCAGCAGCCATCAGAATCACTTAGAAATGCAGATTCAGTCTCATCCCAACACACTGAACAACAACAGACATCTCACCCAAGTCTCCAGGTCCACCATATCCACCAGAGGGGAGGAGCGCTCCTGTGCTTCCCTTTCCGCAGCCCAAGCTATTTTGACTGAGTGAAGATATTGAAAGTCAGTTCTCTGTGATTTCTATGCACATGGATGAGGCTTAAAAATGCAATTTAGAGTAAGAAGTGTACAGATGCAAAGAGGTCTGTCTTCATATATAAAGTATTGACCAATATACATATATATATGTTCATATTTATATATATGTATGTGTAGATGTGTATGTTATATATATATATATATATATATATATATATATATATATATATAGTTTTTTTTCCCAAAAGAAAACATTTTTTCTCAGTTTTTAAATCCAGATTAGAAGGGCGGTTTCTGTGTTTTATAGAAAAATAAATAGCAATCCAAAACAGAAAGGGGAATGATTGATTTGCAATATAAAAAGCACCTTTGAGGTATTATATTCCTAACATCTGTTTTCAGACTTAATGATGGAGTGTATCTGTCCTGTTAGGATTGATTGTATTAAAACATCCCAGAGAACAGGTCTAAGCCCAGAATGGAGCCTGCAGAGTTTACTGGATAATCCTGGCCAGTCTTACAAGGATAGGAAGAGAACACAAAGAATCTTGGCACCAAAACAGAGAGAAAATCCAGCACTGTTCTCTGTGAGCTACCTTGACAAAGACAAGGTGATTCTTCAACTCCTTTTCCTGAGCAACACCTCAGGGAAGCTGAACACACAACATGCATACACCAAGAAAGACTCAAGCAATAATATCTTTACTTTCTCCAAAATCATACTGCATCCTTCGTCTTTTTACAACATGACCACAGGCAATATAAAAAATAGACTGAATCCAGTGTTGCTTTTGCCTTAAGAATGTTCATATAGATGAGATTCATTAGATCACTCAGAATCCCCATAGAAAGATCTTGTGAAATGTATACACAGACAGTACTTAGAAGGTTTTGCTTTGCCATGAAAGGACTGATTTTCTGTTTCTCTTTTCTATTGATAAAAATCTTGTAACCATTCAAATGGAGTCCCCAAAAGCCTGAGAAAAACCTAACAGCTAAACTATTTTTTTCATATGTAAAGCCTATATATTCATATCCTTTTAGATATGACAGAATATTCATGTTCTGTCTTTCACAATTTACATCACTCTTGGTCTTCACTCTTTAACTGTATTTATAATTTTCCATGTTTCCTTATGTGAAATTCATCAAATATTAATACAAATGATTTTGGGGAACAGAAGGGAACAGAGTAGCTTTCAAAAATTCCTTTCAGTTACCAGATTAAGTGCTATAATCTTCATTCCTTAAGTAATCCATTTAAGTGATCCTCCATGATTTATAAACCCCTTCATCCTGCCTCTAACCCATGACACTGGATTAAATGCATTACTAGGATCTTATGAAGGTTTTGCTTCCCCATTAAGAAAATACTAGCTAATTGCACAAAACAAGAACTAATAAAAAGCTTCCAGTATCTTCAGCAGCTTAGAAATAGACTAGAGAAATATGGCCAAACATCCTTATGACCACACTACGTCCAAGAGCAAATGAATAAAAATCTCAGTGGTGAAGTCCAGGCAAGGAGATTTAAATCTCTCCCAGATGATCCCAGTGAGCAGAGAAGGTAGAAAACCAGTACCCGGATGCAGTGCACATTGAACTCCAGTAGGAACACAAACTCCAGGGCATCTTGGAACACACAGATTCCAGTTGAACAGGTCTGTCACGGAGCAGAGATTCTGACCTAACAAGGGCCTAGTGCTACCGGTCTGCAGAGCACACTTTGAGTTGCAAGGTCCATAAGGGCAGATCAAGTTCATTGAATGGCTGGGTTGAGGTTTGCGTATCGCAAAATAAATGTGATCACCACCCTGTTCTAGGGACAGTACTAGATTGCAAGTTTGGCAATCTGGATTCCAGTCCAAGTGCTGTTATTGAGAACTAGGCAACCACTGTCAAATCACTGTAACCTTGCAAGTGTGCTTTCTTGCTGCATGGAAAGGCTTTCCTGGCCCTTTTCAAGTTCCACATTCTGTTGCTTTGAAGGTGCTCTCCACCTCTCAGCTGCTCCAGGTCGGTACAGCACTTACGGAGTCCCAAGTCTGCAAAGTAACTGGCTGAACTGAAAAACAATCAGGTGGGCACTTAACTCCTGGAAGAGAAAGTTAGGCATACCAACTGGAGTTGATGTATAATCTCTTATTATTTTAAATTCCTGGAACAAACACTAACTTTTTATGTGTACAACTCCTAGGTTAGATGTAAGAGCCTGTCAAATGCCACAAAACATTTTGTGTCTTGACTAACTCTTACCAGACAAGTAGTCATATGCATGTTTGAAGAATTGCATACAAGATTATGGAAAGAGAAAGTAATGCCTTAGATTTTTAGCCCAAACAAAATGCATACGTAAAATTCAATTTGTGTGAAGTTATAATATTTTCCTCAATATAACTGTGGTAGGCTAGTACAAAAATGGTCCTGATTTTTCCTCTTCTTTTTGCAGGTCTTTTGCCACATGACTGCAGCTCCTCCCATCAGAATTTAAAGTATGCGTTCTTTCACTTAGACTTTGGATTTAACCACATGGCTTTCTTTGCCCAATAAAAGGCAGTACAGCCTACATCCTATCCTTCCAGCCCTGCTTCTAGCTTTGAACCCTGCCTGCTTGCCACGTGAACAGCCTGGGATTAACCAGCTGAAAAATGAGACACGTGGAGCAGAGACAAGTTATCCCAGCTGAATCCATGTGAGATCAGGAGCAGCCAGCCTCACAGAGCAGACTTAGCAGCTGACACAGGCGTGAGCCCAGATGAGATGAGAACTCCCAGCTGAGCGCGGGCAGAACCGTCAACTCGCCTGATTGTGAGCAACTGTAAATGCTCACTGCTTTAAACTCTCTTACTGTGCAAAATATAATACAATGAAACATACCATTTTAACTATTTTACAGTGTGGAACTCGGTGGCATTAACTAAATTCACAGTTGTTCTACAACCATCACTACTATCCATTTCCAGCCTCCCCAAATAGAAACTCTGTACCCATGAAAACCAGAAATTGTCCCTTTTTCAGTCCTTGGTGACCTCTAGTCTATTTTTTCTGTGTATGGATTTGCCTGTCCAGGGTTCATCATATGCATGGAGTCACACAATACAATGTTATTTTGTGCTTGGCTTATTTCATACACCATGTTTACAAGGTCCAATCATGTTGTAGCATGGATAAGATTTTCATTTCTCTTGAAGGCTGAATGCTATTCTGTTGCACGCACACACACACACACACACACACACACACACACACATTTTGCTTATGCATGCATTTGTTGGTGGGCCATTGGGTTGTTTCTACTTTTTGACTACTGTAAACAGTGGTGTTGTGAACGCCGCCATATGAAACTCTGCTCAAGTTTGTGCTATTTCTTTGGGCATATACGGAGAGGAAGGGTTACTAAACAGTATAGAATGTCTAAATTCAAACTTTCAAGGAGCCTCTAGTCTGTTTTCCACAGTAGCTGTCCTACTTGACATTGCCACCAGCAGTCCAAGAGGATTCTAGTTTCCCAACATTCTTAAAACATTCACTATTTTACATTGATTTTTAAAATGTGTACATGCTGATGGGTGTGAAGAAGTATCTCATTGTCATTTTGACTTGCGTTTTCCCAGTGCCCAGTTATGCTCATTCTTGCCTGTACTTGCAGATCATCTGTGAATCTTCTCTGGGAGAAACGTCTATCCACATTCTTTGCTCATGTTTGAATTTAGTTATTTGCTTTTTGGCAGGGAGTTCTTTACATATTCTAGACGTTAACCTCCATGTATATAATTTGCAAAGATTTTCTCCTATTTTCAGCTTGTCTTCATTACATCAGTAGTATCCTTAAAGTTTATTAATTTTTTCCTTTTAGTGCATATGCTTTTGGATTTATATTGAAGAAATTATTGCCAAATCCAATGTCATAAAGCAAATCATTTTCTTCTAAGAGTTTTATAGTTTTTGCTCTTATATTTAGGTCTTTGATCCATTTTGAGTTAATTTCTGTGTACAGCCTAAGGTAAGGATCCAGCCTTATTCTTTTGAATGTGGGTATCCAGTTTTTCCAGCACTGTCAGAAAAAACTGCTTTCCCCATCTTTCCTGTTTCTCTGGAAGGGCTTCCACAAAACTGTCACTTTCACTCTCTCTTGTTCCCCCTACCTGCTTGCCTTCATGTGACAGGTGTGTGATTTATTTTTATGGGGGAGGAAAGTGAAGCATAAGGTCACTTGCAGAGCCTCAGAGACCATCTATCCATTTTTCTGGAGAGTTTTCCTGTCTGTATCGCTTGTTTATTTACTTCCATGTGGCGATGACTTGGAACTTTTCTTTTAGAGGCCAGGAGTCCCACTCTGACCCAACAAAAGCAGATGATGAGTGTGGGCAGACGTGATTCCCACTGCAGCAAGCTGAGTTGATGTCCGCTTCGCAGAGCTCTGCCACATCTAAGCTGGAGGGTTGAGGTGGAGGTGTATGCAGTACAAGGTACCTTAGCAAATGAGCCTTCACAACAATAAAGTTGATAAATGGCTCTCCATCTGTCCTCCTCAAAGTCTGAGTACAAGAGAGCGTCTGTAAGGATATTCGCATCGCCTTAACCTCCTGTGTAGTCATTAGCATCGGTCCTAGAATGAGAGCAAACCATGCAAGAACTCCATAGTTACAGGAATTAGGGCAGAGGCTGTAACCATTGAGATGAAGAGAAGAGGTAAGGAGACAAAAAAGTTGCAAAAACAAAAAGGGTGGTTCTTTAACAAAATTACACTTTGCTAATCACTGTGTGCTATCCTCTCTCTCTTTCTCTCTCTCTTGGTCGCTTTTGATCTTCCCAGCTCTGGGAAACATAGATTATTATAATGCCTCAATTTACTAATGAGAAAAGAGCAGTTACAATGACTGCTCAAGGTTTCACAGCTCCTTAGAGGTTGGATGGATTGAAATATCATTTCAGTTCTCCATCCCTTGCTGTAACGATGATATATCCCACCCTCGGCAGGTGCCATGGTAGAGCATGAAGAGCATATATCCCGATCCATTGATTGTGAGGCTTGCAGATTTCTTGCTTTGGCTACTGGAATGTTGGTGAACTGGCAAACGCAGAGGCTATTAGATGCGTTGCTCGGTTTCTGGAGTTCCTGCCATCTGCTCTGAACAACCTGAGCTGGTAGCTGCTGGTCCATGAAAAGTGCCAAGAGGCATCTAGAGCAGACCTGAACCCAGTATAAAACTGCAGCCAAACCCAGGGGACCTGAAGCTCGAAGCAGAATAACACATCAACCATGGACCCACAAACAAGCAAAAGAAATGTTTGTTACAAGCTACTAGAAATTAGAGGTTTGTTATGTGGCATTGCTGAAACCAGAGTTGACTAATACAGTAATGAAGGTAGGGCTGAATTCCAGAAATATGTGAATGCAGTGTCCTGGGTCCTAATTTTCCTAACATACAACCTAGGGAATCATTCTGCCTCTGGCTAGGCCTGTTGTATACAGGAGGAGCAGAATGCCTCGCTGTCTGGATTGTGCCTGGTATAGGTGTTTACCTGTCATACATTTGTCATTTTTATGGGGAGAGCCTCAGGCTGATTTGGGAGTTAGTTTCTGAGAATCTAAAGGTTCTGTTTTGCAATTCATTGTTCATCTTGCACCGCTGGACTTTTCCATACTGGATTGGTAGCTAGTAAAAAGGCTCAGTTTACATGCAACGTTTGACAGGGCTGAGATCCAAAAACGCTCTAAATCACTCAAATGTGACCACAGCATCTGAGCAAACTGCAGAAAAGCCCCTCTGTAGCAACCATTTGTTTTCCTTTTAGGGAATAATCTGAAGTTAATCCAAGGAATTCCCTGTTTTGCCTGAATGTGCATGTAATGAAAATTTAACAGGCAAAGAAAAAAAATCTATTTCATCTATTCTTTAACCTGAAAACAACAAAACCCAAAAGTGAAGCATGCAAACAAACAAAATGAAGAAAACATGTCATTGTCACTCACGCATTTTAGTTCCTGTTATCGTCAGTCACAGATGGTTGAGACAGAGTTGGCTTTGACAGGAAAGCCAAGTTGATTTATGTCACTTCATTTTGTCTTTGCATGAAAATCTAGGAAGTTGCAAGGTACCCCATTCAACTCAGAAGCTTCACACAGCATAGCAAATTGGTAAGCAGCGTACCTGGAGAGGAAAGCTTGTAGGTGCTGCTAGAGCGGAAAATGGCCAAGCCTCCTGTAAGCTACCTGTTCTGTGACACCATGCGTGTTGGATAGATGGAGTTCTTAGGAAGCAGTGGAGCTCCTCTTGGCTCTTTTTGCACGTGTTTCTAAGCGGTTGAGGGAGAACATGTTAGCAGCAGTGAGGGAGGAGACAGCCATAGTGTTCTCAGTTTCTGTGAACTCTTACCGGTTTCTTATGCCCACTTCTGCAAACCCTTGTGCTCCTTCCACCTCATTCCTGCAGGCTTCTAGTTTTGCTCTTCTTCAATCAAAGAAGCAGCATCTGCTGGTACCTAAACGTTTCTGCTTCTCCATGCTGATCTCC
This sequence comes from Dolichotis patagonum, assembly GCA_004027295.1. Classification (NCBI taxonomy): domain Eukaryota; kingdom Metazoa; phylum Chordata; class Mammalia; order Rodentia; family Caviidae; genus Dolichotis; species Dolichotis patagonum. The sequence continues at coordinate 50,713 of PVJX010006174.1, forward strand.
AGCTTACACACAGCTTCTGACCAGTGCAAAATCAGGACAATTGTTCCGTGCTGGTCTAATGCTCATGGGTATTAACTGGACACAGCTGTCTATATCTTGACTCCATGACTGGGTTTTTATGCTTCAAGATGACGTCTGTCTTCCATTTATTTTCCTAGCTTTGCAGATAATATTATAGTTCTTACAATGTGAAGTGCACACTGTGCGAAGTGTCCCCTCTCTGTCTATTGACTTCTAATAAGCCTACAAATCTACACTATTATTATTATCATGTTACAAAACTGAAACCCACGCCAATAACCAGGAAATCTATGGACTCAAATCCAGGGTATCTGCCAACACGATCTACATCTTAACCCATACATTCATATTTCTAATATTAGAAAGCCTGCCTTACCTCCCAGGAATTATGAGATTTACACGTATTTTCAAATTAATCTACTCAACAAACCAGTAAGATTAGAAGAGTTATTGCTACCGTAGGATGTGAGGAAATCAAGGTACAGAGAAGGTGAAGACACTCATCAGGGTCACGCAGCTAGTTTAAATGGAGAAACCACATTTTGAAGTCATATTTCCACAGAGCCAAAGCTTTTGCTCCTCAGCAGTCATAAATCCCCACTGAAAACCACTGCATCCAAACTAGTGACCACTGACCGACCCACCTGCCTCGTGAGTCCCTCTCACCCAGTGCACTCTGTCCTTTGCCACACACACACATCAAGTGTCATCTTTCTTTTTCTTTCTTATCTGCTCACTTGACAGGTGAGAAAGAGATGTCTGGATCTTGGGTCTTGATATTGTTTTCTCCTTCCAAGTTGGCTATGGCATGCTGAAAGTCAGGTGTGCTGGGTCAAGGAGGAAACACATGGGGCTTGGACTCCTAGTCCAAGACATGGTATCTTGGACTGGCTCTGAAGCACTAGAAGGAGTGCAAAGAATATCTGGGCTCCTGAAAGCAGACTTTGAGGCAGGACTTTAATGCAGTTTCTCATCTGGAAGGAGACTGCAGGAAGCCACATAAAACATTCAGTGCCATGGAAATGAGACCCTAGCACAGCAGATGCATCAATGGAATCAATGGACTGGGTACCACTGTGAGCAAGCAGGCCTCAGCCTTGCCACAGAGCCTCTGGGAGCCATTAGGACACATGGCAGAATTCCCCACTGATGGACGGGGAAGTGGAAGTATTTGCCCTGTAACATTTTTCCCTCACTGGTTAAGGATTCCCTCAGGGGACAATAATTTCCTGGCCTTCCTGGACAGAGCTGTCATGCCAGGGAAAGGCCTTGGGCACAGAGCAGATGGGAAGCTGACCATGTACACAAGCTCATTTTATCAAAGGCACAGGCAACTTGGGTGCTTTCAGGGCATCCATGTGCCTGCTATAGTGGGCTCTGGACACAGATAGATGTCATTTGACTATCTGCTTTGTCACCTGTAAACTAGAAAGCCTTCTTGTTTCTGCAAACTTCAGAACGTTCTCGGTAAGTATCCCATTCCTTGTCTGCAGAATAGAGATAACAGTATGTTGCTAGAGCAAATGGGGAGAGGATGGAGTGGGCTCCCTATGTGTATGTTACTACCTGGTTCACTGCAAGGTGCGCAGTGAACAACTATTATTGCTTTCCTTTTAGGTTAAAAGTGAAGCGATTTTGAACAGAGGGCCAAAGGTACCTACCAGTGCTAGATCCTGTGTAAAGTTCTAGATGAGTAGTATTTGTTTGTTGAATGAATGAAGGAATAGGAGTTTCAAAATCTGGAGGGTGGTCTGGGAGGAGGCACCAAAAAAAATGAATGTAATAGTCACCAGTGGAAGAAGTCAGGATGGTTCCATCAACAAGAGATGCAAAAACTGGTAAAGTCCACCAGAGACAGTACTTTCTCTTGGACATGACAGAACATGGAAGTAGGCTCCAGATAGGAATTTGGTGGAGGGGAGGGGCTTGTGAAATTGTAGTATTTTACCTAGTGTGTTGCCTTTGTGACCATGTGATGCACTGTACCCTTATGACCTATGTACTTTTCTGCATGTTAAATGTCAATTAACACATTTAAAAATTGGAGGGGAAGGAGTATGAGCCTTGGTATTTACACATTTCTATGGTCTGCACCCCATGGAAATTCAGACACCAAGGGTGAATTTCCTGTGGTGTGCATCATGAACAAAAAGATGTAGGAAAGTCAATTTATTTTAGGAATTTAACAGAAATTTACTATATAAAACTTTCACTGGTTGATGCTTTAAAGATGGAGAGTTATTGTGTTTCATATCCTCAGGCCATGGCTCCTCCCACACTTACAAAACGTAACCTTATATTGGAGCCTGGTAGATGCCACCATCACAGAGTAATCAAGTGAGCCCCACCAGCCAATGGACACCCAGCTGGATACAGTGTGAAAACCCAGCATCCTTTCATCCCTGCCCAAGGGGCATCCACTGGCTCCAATCATGAGGCAGCATCAGGTAAAGCCAGATCAGGGACCATCCTACAAAACAGTCAGCCTGACCGCTGCCTATGTGCCAAAGTCAGGGCTAAAGAAGGCCACAGAACTGTCCCACACTCATCCCGCCCAAAGAGAAATGACAACAGAATGCTACAGGTGATTGCCAGCAAGATCTTCATCACTGGGCAACTGGAGAACCTTCCTTTCTTTTCCGTTAGTGTCTAGTCCATTTGAGCTGCCCTAACATAATACCACAAGTAGTGGGTATCTTATTCACAACAGAAAGGTTTTTCCTGCAATTCTGGTATCTAAGAAGTCCAGGATCAGTGACGACCGATGCAGTGTCTGGGGAGGGCTACTGCCTATGCTGTAGACAATTGTCTTCCCACACCTGCATGTGGGAGGAGGTTGGAGAAGCCCTGGGGTCTCTATTAACAACAGAGATCTTATAACCTGATCATCTAGAAAAGGCTTCATCTCCAAATATCATCCCACTGTGGGGAGGCTAGACTTTGTACATATAAATTTTGATGGGGACACAAGCATTTGGTCTATAGCAGATAGGAAACACACCACGACATTTGGAGGTGATGAAATACTAGGTTGGGAACTTCATCTCCACAGATTCTGGGCAAAAGATTCTTTATGTGGTCTGTACAACTTTCCTGAAAATTATGGATGATTTGAAATAAACACAAGAAAAACACCACTTGAAATAATGAGGAAAGTCAAGAAGATTCCCAGTCTCAAAGGATGTGCACACAGTGGGATAGCACAAGGTGAAAATGCTTATTTCTGGAGTGGATTCAAATTGGCCAGCATCCCTGGTTGTCTCTCTGGGATGAGGTGGTCAGATCCTCATGATCTTAAGTAATGTGTTTTCATTGATTTTCAATCTCAATTCTGAACTCAGAGACAAATATGTTAAATATCAAATATCTTCTCTGTACCACCTGATGGGGTATTTTTAAAAAAGATAAATGTGAGTGCGATGGGGTGCACATATTCTCAAACTAGAAGCAAGATTAATAGGGGGATTCTAAAATGAATTAATGTATAGGAAATCACTGAAACACTGTTTGAATCACTGAGATTAAATTTGTTTTGCTGGACAGGCCACTTGCGCTGTGTCCTATCCTCAACTTAAGATTGGCCCTGACAATCCTAATAAATTGAACTGTCCAATGGTGGCTTCTTTATCGATACTGCTGGTAATGGAAACAAGAGTGAAAGAGAGAAAGAGGATTTTCAGGGTGATGGAGAATGAAGTAAAGCACATACAGATTTGGTGAATTAATGATGTCTCTTCACTGCATCGTTCCTATTACTGGGAAAGTTTGGATTCAGCCCTGAGGTGGGAGGGTCCGGGACGGACGGTGTGTACACACATGCTTGCCTTTGCTGCCAGTCACCTAGGCTTTGTGTAGTAGTAGGGTACTGGAAACACACGATACCGATACCGGGCTGGCAAGCAGCTCTACCTGGTCTCTCTCCTAAAGAAGAATTTGCCTGTGCTTCTCCAGGCCCAGGTCAGCAGCTGAATTTGCAAGCTGACTGGCTTGCCTCCAAGGGGGGGGTCTGACTCCTCAGACAAGATGAAGAAGAAGGCGCCCCCCGCTGGGGGCCTATTTGTGCTGCTCTCCGTATTGATGAGCCAGACTTCCACTGTTCAACTCAGCACAGCTGCCCACATGTCCAAGCCAAGGGCAAGGCGAGGGTACATGATCTTTCCCAGACAAAGATGCAGGAAGGGCCTGAGAAGGGATAGCTGCAAACCATTCCTTTCCTCCTCAAGGCCTGAGTTTATGGAAAGGGCCACATGGGTACACAAACCCACCAGAAGGGTGGTCCTGGGGCACCGGTGCCGCCCTCAGCCACCAGAGGTCAAAGCCGTGGGAAGCGGGAACACCAGGGCTTTTTGTGCAGGCCACTGGGCTCGCGGTCCTGAAACTTTAAAAGTGGCTAATCATGACCGATATTCTATTCTAGGAAATTGACAATTGTGGCATGTATTAGAGGGTGGGTACTCAACACATGCAGGGTATCTTCCTGTTTCAATGGGGAGAAAAGAAGAATCAGGTTCTATCATGTACAGGTACAAATTCGATATGCTGAATATTATCATTATGCATATCTAAAGCATATCAATATGGTTAATTAAAAGAAAAATGCAAAGGAATTATCAAAAACCATCCTCGGTGCAGTAGAATGAAATAAGGCAGGAAAATAGGTAACACTTTATATTTACTTCACAGCAGGTTTTTAATCAGAAAACAATAAAGAAGTCAAATGACAAGTGGCAATTTTCTCTGGGGGTAAGCGCATACAACAGGATTTGTTTTTGTTACTGGTTTGGCTTGTTTTTATTTTTAAGAAACTTAAATTTTATTGGTACATTTTAGATACACACAATGATAACGTGCATCCGGGGATTTGTACCTGAACACGATATAGTTTGCTCTTACTATTCCCATTTCTGGTCCTTCCCTTCTACTCCTCTGCCCCTTTGTTTACAAACACTTTGTTTCCATTTTTCCTCTTCTCTTTTCTTTTCTCCATCATACCACCCTGAAGCGCCCAATCTTGTCTGTTTTTAAAACAGGCACAGCTATTGTAAGAGCTAAACCCAAGCTTTCAAAAGACCTCAGGTCTGCCCCCTGGTGTGAAGATCGGTAAAAGCAACTGCACCGTGTTTAAGAGGCAGCTTAGGCAACTGGCTAACACGACTGGAGTCACGGGGCTCTACACAAAACCTAACGCACATAGTGGGGCATTAACGTCCACCACTACTTTTACTTTGCATTTCAACGACCACGACGAAGAACATCAAAGAAATGAAAAATTAGCGGTCCTTCAGGTAGGTAAGCAGATACTAGAATACACTCTGGCACCAACTATTTCTGCTGCATTTCTCCAGGCTTCTCCAAACTGCAGGGCAGGGGCTAGTATTGCTGGTCCATGCCCTGGCTATAGTTAGCATGCTGTGGTTTGCTTGTAGCAGTTTTACTTAACACTATATATTTAAAATACGTGACTGAGTAACAGGCAGGAAATATACCTGACATTTGAATTGCAATGTCAGGGAAATACAGCAAGCTGACCGATTTACAAGATCCTAAAATGCATTTCTTTGGTCCTTGTTGCAGGCCGTCTTGAATATTTGTGTGCATACACCTGGGCATCTTTGAATGTCCATTCTGATGTGTCCTTTGCTGCCCTTTGTGTGTTTTGTTTCTAACAGTCTGTGCGCCTGTGACTCACTACTATGTTTCCCTTCCAGATTCACATGTTGGAACCCAAATACCAAAGACACTGCTTTAAGAGGTGGGGTCCCTGGGACGTGAATTTAGAAAAGTGACTTATGACATGTCTGGAGGGAACTAAGTCCTTTCTGCATCCTCTCTTCCTTCATGTAAAGACATAGTGCTCTGGGTACCGCCATCTTGGGAGCAGGGACAGGGCCCTCACCAGACACTGAGCTTGCCGGTACCTCTGTCCTGGACCCCCCAGGCTCTAGAGCTGAGTAAGATAAATTCCTATTGTTTATAAATTACTCCCAGGGGTTTGACTCTAGGAGAAGTAAAGAATTAAGACGCTCGTTTAAAAGACTGTTTAGACTAACAGGGTCACTTTGGCTGCACAGACAAAGAGCCTGTAAAGCATGAAAGTTTGTTTCATAGACTCTTGGGGTGCAGCCCTCAACCAGTGACTGACGATTGTAGATAAAGGAGTGCAGAGTTTGCAACCCCAAGATGTGCCACTCTGGCATAAGGATTATATTGAGCTGAAGGCAAATGAGAAATGTCAGACACAGGAAGGGCCCCCTGCTCTCCCCGCATCTGCCTGAGAGCAGTACCTTAATTCCCCTGGTGAAGGAGCCCCCCCAACTCCTGCCAGAAAATGGACAGCAACTCAAACTCCACAGAGGTTTCCAGAGTCAACACAAACACGCTTTACTGATCAGCCCCGCCTTCCCTTATTTTCTCCACATATTTACCTTATTACCTTATCATTTGCCACCCCCTCAAAGTCTAAGTCCCCTTTCCTTTGTCTCCTTGCTTCTAAAATATTTATTGATCTTTTAAGATGCTAGGCAAGTCCAAGTTCTAACCACCCTTTGGGTTTACCCATACTGATTTCTCCCATGTGTATACAAAGCTGTACGTATACATGCATTTTTCTCTTGTTTACCTGCTTGCTGTCAGTGTAAAATTTAGCTCCCCTACTGGAGGACCCAGGAGAGTAGGAGCAATTTTCCCTCTCCTGCTGGGAATGTGACAGCCCAACTGCCTGCTTCCCTAAAGCAGGAAAGAACTAAGAATGCTGACACTGCAGAGCTGCCCACAGACCAGGCTGAGGCTGGCCCCCCTTTTCTGCCTGTTTCCCCTCATACCCTCACCTCTTGTTCCTCAGAGGGCTTCTTTAGAGATTCCTCTGCAGAATTTCCCCCAAAATCTACCCCAAGGCTGCCCTGTTCTCCTTTTCGATTTCTTTCAGCAGAGGCAGACATTGTGATTCTTCCACCCTCACCCTCCTCAGTGGCTGAGGAGATTACAAGGTGTCCTAAAAGGCGTTGTGGAAAGTACTCTGGGGGTGTGTGCTAATTAAACACAGAAGTCTCCCACCTGGCCCATCCTCTGGGCCCCCTGCCCTCGTCTCCCTTACTCCTTGCTCTTGCTGGTTCTTGTTAAACACTTGGTGCCTTCCTCTTCTCTGTCTGGCAAGCACATTTCCAAGCCAGCCCAGACATACTCTGTCACCCCAGTTCACATCTCTGCTGGAACATCATGCCACCATCCTGACCAAAGTGCCTGTCACCCTCCCTCTCACCATCTACTCCCATCTCTTCTTATTTTTCCTCTTGGCACTAGACATGACCTGCTATTTATTACTTTCTACTATGCGTCCTTCTTTTTGGAATATAAACTCTACAAAGGCAGTTATTACTTTACATATTAGAGAATGCCTCTTTCCTGGAAGAGGGACCAGCAAATATTTTCCACAGAAGTCCACAGAGCCAGCATTTTGGCTTTGTGGGCCATATGGTTTCTGTGGCAACTTGATACCCTAGTATGGATGCAGACATAGGAAATATATGAGTGAATGAATGAGAGAATGATGCCATGGTACTGCAATAAAACTTTTTTTCCAGTTTCTTGTCTGATATGCAGGAAGTCTGGAAGTCATTGCTTTGTTGTAACAAGTAAAAAGAGGAACTAACTGAACCAACTAAGGGTACTCCTTAGTATTGTTAGAGAAGTAAGGTCACAGAGAAAACTGCTGCTACTGAGGTGGAGAGACAGGAGGATACACAGGATCACAGCCAACCACGCAGAATTCCCTAAGCAGAATTCTCTGAGGGAACCAGGGTTGGGGTCTGAAATCGGAATTGTGATTGATGAATGGCTGGAAGCGCAGTGTGAAGAAATATGAGAGGTAAAATTGTTAAGAGGGGACAGTGCCTGGCAGTGCCCAGAATTTTGTGAGTTTTATCTCCAGGAGTTCAACTAAGATTGGTGAGAAAATTTCATTTGTGCTTCCAGCAGGGGGAGCAGTTGTATAATATGCCGGGACATCTGTCCTTAAGAAGTTCTTCCCTCTGGGGAAACTATTTTGCCAGAGGCTAAATGATTGTTTGTTTGGATCTTAACTGATTTCTTGGAAGGAAAATACAACTACTCCAGTACCTTTTAGCCATCCTTTCCTACCTAAGGGGGGGAAAAAACCTGAGAAATGCTTGTGACACTCACAGTCGTAGGCACAGGATTGCTGAGAGACTAAGACCTAATCACAGGAATACAGGATCCTTCATCTCCCCGTACAATACCACCGGGTTACCAAGGGCCTGTCTGCCAGAGGCCCTTTACCAGTGCCTCACACACAACTTTCAAGGCAGAGATTACAAGGTGTACTGAAAGGCACAGAGCAAACAAAAACAAAAACAAATAAACAAACAAACACAAAGTAAAAACAGTTTGAGACAAGTTTGAGACAAGCAAGTATGGGAACAGCACATGGCAGGACATTGGAATTATTAAAACAGGGATGTGAAACAACTATGATTAATGTGCTAAGAATGTTAATGGGTAAAGTACACAGCATGCAAGAACAAATCAACAATATAAAAAAGAGGAACCAAAACATATTTTGTACAGGTACAAATTCTTTATAATGAATATGATCCTTAATCATAACTAAAATGTATCAATAAAGTTAATTTTAAAAATTGATAATATAAGCATAGTAATGAAAACTATAAGCATGAACAAAAGAGAAATGATTGGGATAAAAAAACCTAATAGAAATAAAAGATGCCTTTGATGGATTCATTAGTAGGTTAAACATAGACGAGGAAAGTATCTCTGGGCCATAGAAATGTCCCAAACTGAAACAAACAAACAAACAAACAAACAAAAAGATGGAGAGAAATGGAACAGACTGTCCAAGAATTTGTAAGCAATTACAAAGGCATAATTTATATGTGATTGGCGTGCCAAAGGTCCAGAAAGAGAAAGAAATGGAAGAAATATTTGAAGCAAAATGACTAATATTTTGCATAATTATTAATCAAAGTATAGTACTGAATATAAAGTCATATCATTATCAATCACATCACTGTCAATCAAACAAAGATACTATTCCCAAGAGAAGCTGGAGAAGACAACTCATCTATCATAAATAAGCAAATGAAGAATAATGTCTGACTTCTTAGAAATCGTGCAAGGAGTAAAAGGGTGATTTGAAATGTTTAAACTGTTCAAACAAGAAAGAAAACCTCCAGCAACCTAGACTTCAATAGTCTGTGATACATTCTTTGAAACAAAAGGAGATGTAGAGTCTCTTGGACAAATAGGAGGGATTGGTTGTCAGTATATCCATTTTGCCAGAAGTGTTTAGGAAGAAGTTCTTCAGAGAGAAGAAAATATGGGGCTGGGGATTTAGCTCAGCGTCATAAGCACCTGCCTTGCAAGTGCACAGTCGTGAGTTCGATCCCCGGTACTGGTTAAAAAAAAAAAAAAGTTAATGGAGAACAAAATACAACATATGTCCAAAACTCACATTTACATAACAAAGGGTAAAGCATCAGAGAAGAAATAAGGGAAGGTTACACAAAAACTTTTAGCTACTTATTCTTAACCGATCTAATAGATCAATTTGTTTAAAATATTAACAATGACATGTTAAAATATATATGTGTGTATATGTTTGTGTATGTGCTTGTGTATAAGTAAATGAGTGACACCAATAATGCAAAGGGTGGAGGAAAGAATCTGAATTTTTTTTGCTATCAGAAGGTACCCATACTACTATAAAAAAGCAGTATAATGTTATTTGAAAATGGACTTGGATTAGTTAGAAATATATACTGCAAACTCCAGAGTGACAAATTAAAAAAAAAATTTAAAAATGATAATGCATGTTAAGAAAGGAGAGAAAATAGACTTATGTAAGTGCTCAAACCCACAAAAGCCAGAAAAAGAACAGAAGGCAAAAATAGGAGCAATGAATAAGAGCAATGAATAGAAAGCAATAGCAATGTGATGGATAGGAATCCAATTGTACCCATAATCACTTTGGATTCCAGTGGCTGAAATACACATTGCAAAGAATATACATTATGAGAGTAGGTGAAGAAGACCCAAAAAACACAATTCCTAAAAGAAACCCACCTTAAACATAAAGGTTTATAGAACTAAATGGATAGGGAGAGATATACCACACTAACATTAATCCAGAGAGAGGAAAGTTGTTATTGTAAACGAGCAAGGAAATTTAGGAGGGCACTGCAGGATGATTAGGGGGACAATACTCTGAAAAGACATAATAACTCTTAGTGTATATGCATTAAAAACAGTGCATCAACATACATGAGGAAAACCAGGAAGAAACAGATGCCGTAATTAGTGCTCCTGACACCCTCGGTCACCAAAGGTCAGGCTCAGCAGGCAGAAAATCAGTGAGGACAAAGCCGAACTCAGTGGCACCATTAATGAACCGGATATAATCCAGAGCCACCACGGCTGGAACCAGCAGCAGAACACACTTTGTCTTGAGCTCCGAGAGAACATTTCCCAAAAGAAACCACATCTTGCGCCATAAAACACATCTTAGGCAGTGTAAAGTAAGAGAGATCATAAAGTGTTTCCTCTCAGTCCACAGCGGAATTAAACTAGAAACAAATAACAGAAAGATAGCAGGAATATTCCCCACTACCCAGATGTTAAACAACAGTTCCAGATACACACTGGTAAAAAAATAAATCGCAAGAGAAAGTTAAACCTGAGTTAAATTAAAATGAATATGTAACAGCAAAATTTGCAGGATGTAAAAGCAGTGATTATAGGGAGAATTTATAGAATTGAATATACATATTGGAAAAGAAGAAAGACCTACAACCAATAGTATGAGCTTCTACATTAGGGTATTAGAAAAAGAAGGTCAAAAGAAATTCAAAGTAAGTAGGAGAAAAAATAACAAAAACTGGAATAGAAATCAATGAAAACAAGAAATCAACAGAAAAAAAAGTTCTCTGGAAAGATCAATAACATTGCTAAGCCTCTAGCTAGAATAACTAAGGAAAAAAAAAAGAGAAGACTCAAATTACTAGTTTTTATGTCACCATAGATCTCACAGATATTGAAAGGGTAATAAAGGAATACTATGAACAACTGCAAATTTGATAAGCTAGAGTCCACAGACCACTTCTTTTAAAGTATTACCTGCTAGAACTCACACAAGAAGAAACGGTATTGTACCTTTGAAATAATTTGAATAAACAATGAATAAGCTTGCAACAAAGAAAGTACCAGGCCCAAAGGGTTTGCTGGTAAATTCAAAGTTCAATCTCAATTTTCTACAATCTCTTCCAGAAAACAGAAGTGCATTTTAAAATGCTTTATGTTTTATTCTTTTTTGGGTAGGCTGATATTTCCCCATCCCACACACAATTTTGGCAGCCTACATTTGACCAGCAGGCCAAAGTTTGTTAATCCTGAACAAATGAAAAAATACCGAAGTGCGTTCTGGTTACTTTTCCTGAGTAACACCTCTCCCAAGAACAACTGTTTTCTTTTGTTAATGATAGCATGGATCAGAAATTTGGGAAGGGCATAGGTTAGGCAGTTGTCCGTCACTGTTCTCAGATGTTGGCCCTGGCCCAGGACACAAGGGACTGGGTGTCCAAGATGGGGCTCAGAGGGGCTGTCAGCCAGAGCACCGCTCGGGGCCTCCCCAGCACGGTGACTTTCTTACAGGGCGCAGGGCTTCCCCCAGAACACATATCCTCAGAGAACCAGGTGGTGGCTGCATGGCCTTGAGAGTCTGTCAGGGTCAGTTCTCCCCCAAGCTTCTGGGTCCCAGAGAGTCACAAACCCATGCCACGCAAGCGCAAGCGGATGGGAGAAACGCGTCAAAGGAGCCCAGTTTAGAGAGCGCCGCGTAAAGCGAAGTGGAACTAGTTTCGATTTCCTGCAGCGGGATGTGGAAGGAAGGGAAATGCATAACACAGATCGAAGCAGGGCTCAAGCCAGGCATTTTGCTATCGCTTTACAGATGTTAGCCTGCGACAGCTTCGTGAGTTAAAGATCATAGCTCCCCTGTCGCAGGCGGGGAAGCAGAAGCCCTGGGCGACTCAGCAGCCGCCCAAATCCCGTAGGGAGTCCATAGCGCATTCTGGCGCCAAAGCCACATCCGCCGGACCTGCACCCCCTGGAGCGCTGCAAGCTGAGAAGCAGCCCCTGCGGAAGGGAATCGCGGCTCTCTTTGCCTGCGACCTCTGTGGTCCGCGTGGCGGCGCTTCTCAGACTGCAGGGTGAACCCGCACCACCGGGACAGCTGGTTAGCATGCTGCTCGCATCCCGCAGGTCAGGATACAAGTCCTGCAATGTGGGAAGCAAGGAGGTGGGCACGCCAGCGGACACAGAAGGTACAGGACTCAGACTAGACCCGTGACCCGAAAGAGCACAGCACCCTCCTCGGGCGCCTAGACGCCCCCGCAGTTCTGCGGACAATGGCTCACAAAGGACTGGCGTTTGCCGCTGGGCGGCGGTGGAGCGCCGTGGGTTTCCTTAGACGCCCGTCACACTAGGAAGCAGGAGTAGGAAATCGCCCCTTGCTTCTGGGAACACCGTTTGTTTTAGTCTTTCACTTTGGTTTTCCTCCAAGTCGTGTAAAAATGCGGATCGGCACGAAAAGCTGGCTGTCTCAGTCGTGATTTCCGCCACCGAGTCTTCAAAAGGGAGAGGGCCTCAATGATCCCAAGGACTTGCGTGGGGTAACACGAGTTTATCTCAAGACAGCATCACGGCTCTAACTAAAGAGCAAATGCGATTGCATTTGCCAAGTTAAGGCTTCCACGGGTCCACACCAGATGCAGCCGCTGGGTGCATTGCAGGCGCGGCCCAGGGCTGAAGCCAACAAAACCCATTCTAAGAGCGCGGCTGTGCAACCTGTTCAGAGAACGACCACTAGGTGGCGCCGTTGCATATTTCTTGACAAAGTCAACTTTTTTGGACCTAAAGTTTGGACCTGCAGAAATAAATTGGGTGGTCTAAGTTAGTTCTCAAAGACAGTAAATCAGAACTCTGAGAGATGGGTCAGGGAATTTTTACTTCAAGTAATTCTTCCCAGATGAGGTTTTCTATACGAGCGGGACTGGCATTAGAGAAAGTGGGCAATTACGCTTTATTGGAAAATGGGGAAACTGAGGCTGAGTTATTTTCTTCAATTTTCAGGGACAAGACTAGCATCCCCAAACTCCAATTTTTGTCTTAATGAGTTGCTTAGCAAATTACAGCAAAGAAGTGAAAAAACCCAAATAACAGTTTCGGGGTTGAATAACCTAAGATATCTTTAACCTTCTACATGGTATCCTGAAGTTGGAAGTGCACTACGTGATAAAAATCTGAATCTATCAACGACAGTTTCACATTTAACTGAACAAATACTAACTCAACGAAAAAGGAACCTTTTTTGAGGTTTGTCGTTGGAAAAGCACGCAGGCATGTAATGTGGCCGCAGATCCTCTTGATGGCAGCGTTCGCAAAGGAACACAACGCTCGTGGCCCCCAACTAAATGCAGTTTGTAAAGGGAAGGGAGAAACGTGGTGTAAATAGTTTAGTTTATGTTCATCGATAAGTCCCTCCCAAGCTTTCTCAGCCTGCTGAGTTGTAACCAAACTCAAAACACACAGCTCCCCTCCACGCAGTCACCGCGTTCTCTTGCTAGGACCTCCTCCTGCCCGGTGTCACTGCTGTGACATACATTAATAACATGACAAACCATTATGGGCTGGCGCTTATCTCAATTCGATCATTAAATATTTACCTAGCACCTGATGGGTGACAGGCTCTGTAAGTAGAATGTGCCGGCCACGCAGAGAAAAGCTTAGGTGAATGTCTGTATTCATAACACGGCATATGTTTCAGAACTGGGAGTTTTGACAGGCAGTGAGGAAATAGAGCTCCTCCTTCCAGATTCTGTTCTGTCTTCTTCACTTGCTTTTCTGACAGACCAGAGAAAATAGGAGTCTTTCCCCCCGCCCCCCCAAAAAAAACCGCAGAAGAAAGAAGAGCATGGCTGTATTGGATCTGAGGAATACAGTTGAGTACCCTTCCTCACGGGTACTCAGAGGACAGCGGACCCTGCCACCCTTCCCTCGCTGCCTTCCACCCCTGCCAGTGCCATCACCTCTCCTGTGTGTCTGACCTTCTGGGCCCCAACTTCCTAGCACAGGAAGGGGCTCCCTGCCCCTCGTGGCTTCCTCTGCTTCTTCGCCTGCTGGGTTGGTTCCCTTTCATGCCAGCAGCTGGACCGACCTAGTGTCCACACTGGCGGGGAGCTCTCCATCCCCCAGGGCCACCTGCTCACGGCTGGGGCACGCACACGGTTTGCGGGTTCTGCTCTGGTGACCACGCAGCACTGGGGGCTCGGGTGCTTTGTGTAGCTCTTCTTGCATTTCCTTCAGAGGAAGCCGAGTTCCTAGCCACGGGAAGCCAGTCAGTGTTTGAGGCGTCACCACATCCCTCCCTCCCCTGAGCCTTGCACAGGTCATCAGGGTACTCAGGCAGTTGTCAGACTGCCCGTTCCTGGATTCTCCATCATCTTGGCCACCTTATTCCCAATGCCCTAGGAAAGCATTGTCCGCTGAAATGGAGCGACACTGATGGCTTTAGAGAACACAAGACATGGAAAGGGCTTCCTTTCCATGTAAGAAGGGTGTGAATACAAAGGAGGAGAGTGGACATGGGGGCCAGGGGCCTGTCTCCCCCACACCCTCCACCTGCCCTTCCCCACACCCAGAGTTCTAACTCTAGATAGCATCTAGAATTCTTTCCCTTCTAGAGCAGATGTTCCTGGAAGGAAAGACTCATGTCAGGATTTATTTATTTCTGTATTCCCAGCAGACAGCATTTGGGGAAGGCATTTATTGAAACAAAGTGACCTGGAATGGGACAATGGAAATGGAAATTCAAGTCTCTTCAAAAGCACCAAAAGAAAGCAGAAAGAAGATTCTGGGACCATCTTGACCTAAACTCAGTTCATTTCTTCTCCATGTTCAAATCTTGAATGTTTACTTCTCTTGGGTTGATGGCTTTCGGGGTCCACGAGGGCTGCACATTAGCAATGTGTGGGAGCTGAGGGTGTGTCACACAGAGAGCCCGTGGACTGGTCCTGTCGGGCTGTGGAAGGTTCCAACTGCGCTGGGTGGAGAAGAGGCTGATCCTGGGGACAGTGGCACAAAGACCTAAGAGTTGGCTAACTGCACACCTCGTCTGGATGGCAGACACCGCCACACGTGTGGTCTTTTGTGGATGGAAGTGTCATTAGGCAGTGCATAGCTGTGTGCACTGTGAGAAAGAGATCCAGATAGAGTGGACAGTGGCTCAACACACATTAGTATCCAGCCAAAGAGAGACAGATGACAGCCTCGGTGCAGAAAGCAGCCAGAGATGCCCCATGGTTCACACCAGGCTCTAAAGAGAGCATCGCGACTTAGTCACCTCAGTGGATGTGCTGAGGTCAGGAAGGGAGGCAGTCTGAGGAGTGATACAGAGCCCGAGAAGTGGAACGCATGTGTCAGACTCTGTGCAAAAACATAAAGAGGTAGACATTGTGGTGGGGTGGAAATCATGCACAATATGAGGAGTGCCAGCAGACAAAACGAACAGGTGGGGAACAATGATTTTGCAAATAAGGGAGAGCAATTTCCCTTGAGTTTAGGGCAAAGGCATTAGAAAAAAAATCACTTGTGTACATCCTGGAAAAGTTCCTAACTCTAAGAACCAAGAAAAACTACCTTCTAGGAAAGGAAAACCATCAGTAGTGCTATTACCTAAATTATAATAAAAAGAAGAAAAGGTGTACCCATACGCCTTGGAAAAGTCCTAATTCTAACAAGAAAAGCTCTGTCTTGCTTCCAGGAAAGGAAGAAGATAGACTATTAATGAGTATATTCTCCAAAATCCTGAAATCTTAAAGAACTGGAGTCCTACACTGGACATGACTGGTGCCTGGGCCAATCTTTGTTACTAGGGGCTGAGTACTGGTGGTTAACAGCATCAGCTGTTTCTTTAGCCCATTTTCTGTGGCTATGACTGAATGCCACAGACTGGGAAATTTATAAAGAGTTAAGGTTTTGCAGCCTATGGCTCTGGAGGCTGGGAGGTCCAAGGTTGAGAACCTGTACCTCCTGCTGGAGGCTGCAGCGTCCCCTGGTGGTTCAAGGCCTTGGCAGCTGATGGGTGCGTGTAGGAGAGAGTCCAGCTGGCTTTTGTAAGGGACCTGCTCTTGAGATAGCCCATTAACCTATGAGTGGACTAGTCCTCAGGTCCAATCACCTGGTCCCACCTCTAAGTACTAAAGGAAGGGATTCAATTCTAAGATGAGCTTTGGAGGGAACTTTCAAACCACAGCAACTTGTCTTCCTCCTGTGAATGGCCCAGGGTGATCTGGAAGGAGCCTCACCTAGGCATAGGTGGTAGGTCTCAGCCACGGATTGACTGATGGGCAGGAACAAAGGTGAGACCTGCTACCTCAGGAGAGATGAACCCTTGGTGCAATTCATACATCAGGGCGCCCCAAGGAATGCGCTGGAGGGCAGGAGCTCACTGAAACCACAGCTCTGTCTGCTTTATTTTACTTCCCTGATCCCGTCACAGGCATTTCCTGAGAGGGTACAACAGTCAAGACTCTACCTAAATGACCAAACAAAAGATGATCTAGATATGTCTGACATTAACGTAACTGGTTTTAGCTGCATGCGGCTCTTTATCTTTAAATTTAGGTGAATTGCAATAGGAAGTTCAGTCTCTCCATCATTCTCACCACATTTCCAGGGTTCCCCATCTCCAGCTGGGCAGCGGCTAGGCACTGCGCAGCACAGATGGGACCATTCCATCACTGCCCAAAGCTCTGGTGTCCATGCTGCGCTGTCCTCTCTGAACTTTCATCGCAAGAGGAGCAGGACCCGGACCAGAGTGGAAGGGCTGTTGAGTAACCCAGGGGTGTGCGCTGTCTCCATCTCCATCTCTGTTCTCTCTCTGTCTCTGTCTCTCTCATAAATCTTGAATTGACAAGCAAGCCTGTCTAGGAATGATTTATATTAAAACTGTCAAATAAATGCCCTTAGAATATAAAGGACGTTAGAACACTACAGTTAGAAAACTCACATCCCTTCCCCTGCTTTGCCTTTCCTGTACCTTGCAAACAGAAGACTTTTCCATATTTTCATTTTCTTAACATCGCCCCACTCTTAAAATTGGACAAGTAATTTTATACTTATAACACTAAAGTAGTATTATATTTTCCTTTATAGTCTAATCACTTCCTTTTGCTGGAGTGGGGAAGGGGGAAGAAGCACAGAATTTTAGGAGACACAGAGTATATTATTTAGGGAATTATTTGGGAATTTGTTAATAAAAGGTAAAGAGAAGCAAGGGGTCGGGTGAGAAAGGCAGAGAAAGGGGGAGAATCCGGTCATGGAATGAGAAGTGGACCCTCTCGGTCCACATAGGCCAGCGAGGACGAGGACAGCACCGTGATCAAATCAGCAGGAAGATAGGGACGCAGAGGAAATAAGCGCGCAGCAAATTGAATGTAAGGAAGTGGGCGGGAGAAGAATCCAGCGGCGGAGCCATAGCGCTAACTATACATGCAGTGGATGCTTCCAACATCGCCCTCTAAATCCTCCCCTCACTTGGATCACGCTTATGCCTTCGTCCCTGCCACTGTGGGAAGCAGCTCCGGGAGTCCCCTTTCAGGAGTGTCTTCAGTCACCACTGCCGCGGTGCCTTGCGCCGTTACTCTGCTTAGCTTTCCTGGTCATTTGGACTCTATGGGAGAGAGCAAAGTGCCCGGGTGCCAGGTCCAGTGAATAAGGTGGATGAGGACCCACTGCAATGTGTTGATGAACCTGCCTTTCCGTGAGACAGCACTAGGCAGCCGTATTTACTGTAGTTTTCGCTCACATCCTAAAAACACGCAAGAGAGAGGATTTCCACAACTGCCTCACAGAGATCAAGAACAATGGGATGCGTGCCTGTGAGACAGGAGGAGGATTCTGAGGGGGGACAAATGGGGATGTTTACTGTAATAAAGTAGAAAATTTAAAAATATTCACTGTATGTTTTGATCACACCTTGTAAACATCTCTCCTTTGGAATTTGGCAAAATAGAGCTTTTTATATAGAAATAAACAAGGCATAGAAGATTTGTATCCGGAAATTGAACATTAGTCCATTTCCACAAGGGTGTTACCCTCTGCTGGTTAACAGTTTCATCATTTGCATTCCTAATCTCGCATCTCAGCAAGCACTGACACCATGTCTTCTAGCCTTTGATGAGCGTTTGAAAGCCTGGAATGAATGAAATGCCGATTATCTAACCGAGTTTTGATATGCTGAACAGGTTGCAAAGCAATGGAATCTGGATTCTTGGAAGGCGCTTACAGACATTTCATGCACTGAATAGAACGGGATAGAAATCACCCATACAAAAGCAGCAGAGTTTCTTCTCATTTGATTTCTTGAAAGTAAGGTTTAGGTTTTCTCTCATAGTCTTGTCTTGCATTATGCTATTAATGAACCTGAATGCGCAAACACTGTTAGCTTCTTTTTAAATTTTGAGTGCTATAAAACTGCACCCAGGGCTTTGCAAATGACAAAAAGACTCTCTATCACTGGACCACTGAGCTACTACATTCCCGGCTGTAGACACCTGATGCCCACTTTGTGCCCAAAGGTCCTACCTCCAGGGCCTCGTGAGCTCGACAGGATCACACTCCAGCTCTGCCTTTTTGTTCCTACTTTTTTGGATCTCTAATAGGTTCTCAAAGCATGTACTCAGGTTGGTCTCAGACTCTCAGGCTCAAGTGACCTTCTCGCCTCGGCCTCTGGAGGAGCTGGGACCCCAGGCATAAGCCACTGCACCTGACTCTAGCTCTGCCCTTTGCCAGCTCTGTGATCTTTGGTAAGTCCCTTGAGTTCTCTATGTCTCAGATCACAAAGGTGTGAAATAAAGAAAGCCACACATATTTTTGGTATTAACCTGAGTCCTGCCCCGGAAAGTGAGTTCGCATCCCAGAGAAGGAAACAATGATGAATCTGTCATTGGCAGGTTTGGAAGTAAAGAACACTCAAACTCAGTATTCTCATTAGTTTGAGAAGAACTGAACTTTATACCTGGCATAGAATAGGTGTGGCCTTGACATTCCCGTGTTCCCCAGAAGCCGTGCCTGGACACGGAACCTCTGATGCAGCCACGCTGAGAAATCGGAGCAACCTGGAGACGAAGGCCTGAGGGCTCTGTCTGCATGACCGGCCGATGCCGTGTTTGTGGGAGTGGAACAGGCACTGCGGGGTGGGTTCCTCAACAAAGATGCGCTTGGCCCCTTTCTTCCCTTTTTATCCCTGTGCCGTTTTCCTTTTTCATCTGCACTGCAGCAAGAAGGTCCTCGTCACATATGAGTCCCTTGGCTGTAGACTTCCCAGCCTCCAGAGTTATACCGAAATAAATCTCTGTTCTTCATCAATTACCAGGCTCATGGTTACCACAGCATTAAACAGACTGACATGCACATCTGTGGAAGCCTTGCATGGCGGCTAATCAAAGTATTATTACTGCTAGAAACACCACGGCACCTGTGTCCCCCAGTTACCCCACTGTCACTATCACCACCATCAACCACCATCTTTGCCTCTATCACTAGTATCTTGTACTTGCAAGTAACCTTTTTGATTTGAAGATTTCTATTTCCTCCTCCCCTCTTTTATCCTCCCCTCCCCTCCCCTCTCCTTCCCTTGTCAAGAACTCACTAGCGGAATGAGAGAGAGCAGAGCCCAGGCTTTTGGTATGAAGTTATCAAAAATCTGACTACTTAAAACATCACAATTGTTTTTATTTGCCGGAATTTTCTCCCTCTGTTCTCCTAGGTTCGATTTCTCCCTTCGATTAGTAGTTGCTAATTTCGAAAGCCATGTCAATTCCTTTGCTTTATTTTTATTTGTTAACTTGAAAATCTGAAGCACCACTGATAGGTTAAAAAATAGTTTCTCGTTTTAGACTCATTGTTCATAAAAGAGTACTTGAAAGGTGACAAATCATAGCCTTCAGGATTGCAGGTGCGACAAGCTAATTGGGCTAATTGGGCTCTGAAGCTACAAAGTGAGGACACAAACAGGCCAAGAAACCACAGGTAGTGATTGTGCACTCAAAAATTCCACCTTTGCTCATAAGGATGAAACTTCTTCCCTTTTAAAGACAGTGAGACAATCAGTAAAAAAATAAACCAGTGATCAACTTAAATTTCTAAGAGTAAAATGTTTTGAAGTCGTGGCACATCTGTAGAGCCCTAAGGTGGCTACTTTGATTAATGTTGCAGATAAAATGATAATTTTGGTTCATGACCCCCAAACAGGATTCTGAGGCATCCCAGGAGACTGCTGCAAAATTACAAGGCTGTGACAGGATATTTTAACATTCTGAAGAAGACAGTAATATTTAACTTGTCAGGCGTCTTATAACTTCCTAGGTTAAAGTAGTTCAGGTTTAGAAATGGGATTCGACTACCTGGCTTTTGGTGACATCATCAAATGGAAAGCCATGTATTTAGCAGTTGCCATGGCCCCAAAATAGCAAATTTTTTGTGAAAATCTGTGTGGAGCATGAAATGGGAACGTACTGTCATTCAACCTTGTTTCCAAATTTGAAGTCGTTCAGAGCTCAACAGCTTTGCAGAATTGATCAGTATTTTCAAGATGAGATGAAAATATTTTAGAATTTCAATGTGTGTACAATATTTTTTGTTATAGTAAAGCTGTTTTTCTCAAACTACTTAGTAAATGGAATGGCTGTTTCTTTTCTCCTAGGAGACACTGAGGTGAAATTACTGAAACCAGGCAACAAGAAAGTTTGGAACCACTACACTGAGTTAGAAAAACCAAAATTGCATAACCATTGTTATCAGTATTCCTTTCTTTTATTTTTAGCTTGGATATGTGTTGAAATCATGCATGAAAACAAACCCAGGTTCAAATTCAACAGAAAGCAGGAAGAATGACAGGTTTTCCCCTCTTTAGTTTTCCAGGTTTGCTAAACTGTTTCTGATGAAAAGGTATTACTCTCTTATGGTAAGAAAAGGTTATAAAGAATAACTCCCACAAGGAACACAGCTACTTTTATGGATAAAAATATCTTCTGACCTTACTGCAAGGCTTTATTCCTGGAGAGGTTTACTACAGTCTGCTACTTCTTGAGCTATCTGTGCCATGCAAGTGGGCTCTGGCTTTAGAACTCAAGAGTTTGGAAAATCCAGTTTCTCCACATGGCTCTCCTTGGTGCTGCTTAAAAAGATACCTCTGTTTCCCAACCAATACAGCTTTCAGGAAGTTTCCAGCCAAGGTGTCCTCAGCCTAACAGCTGGCCTGTCTTGTTAACCAGGGCTGCAGGGGTCTGTGGATGTCACAGATACTGCTGCAAGAAGGGTCCTGTCCCTGGCTCCTGCTTCCCAGTTGGAGTGATGGACTGTGGTGCCCTGCAGGCACCACAGGAGAATAATAGGAAGCCTTCCCTGAGGGAGAGAAATCTGAAGGGCTTCACTGGTAAATTGACAAATACCTGCCAACTCACTCTTTGAATAACTCATACTTTGTATAACTTAGTTCTTTATGAAATGGGTCTGAATAGTATTCTTTTAAATTTTTACTTTTGTTAGTGCGTGTCTGAGGTACACAACAACTACATTCCCGGGTGGGATGGCACATGTATATAACACATCTTAATTCCTTGTGTGTCCTCTCTCTTCCTTCTCTTGGTTCCTTTCCCATTTGTGAAACATCTGTCTTCTTGATTCCTATTGTCTATCACTTGCTTTACTCTTTACTTATACTTTGAGTTTCTCATATAAGATAAACTATATTATGTTTAAGCTTGTTATTTCACTTAACATTATAGTTTCGAGGTACAGCTGTTTTCCTAAAAGGATGCAAATTTATCCTTTCTTTGTAGCAGAGTAATGCTCCGTTGTACATAAATACCACATTTTCTTTATCCTAGTGAGGCTGCAGGGAAGAAGGAAACCTTCTATGTTGTTGCTCAAATTAAAACCAAGTGCAATTACTATGGAAACCAGTATGGTCATTCCTCAGAAAACTAAAACTAGAAATTCCTTTCAAGTCAGCTATTCCCCTTCTAGGTAGCTTCATAAAAGAGTGAAGACATCACACCACAGCAACATATTCATACCCATGTTTAGAGCAGCACAACTCCTAAGAGCTAAATCTTGGAAGCAGCCTAAATGGTAATCTTCAAATTGACTAACACATGCATTTATAGGCTTTGCTTTATTGACTGAGGGAGAAAATAAACACAAATCACTGTTTTTCTTCCAAAGACAGTCTTTATCAGACTATGTATGTAGGATAACTGGATTTGTTTCCTTTCTCAGTTTAGTGGGTACTTGTCTTAGTCACATTCTTCATCACTGAGATACTATACTTGACACCCTCAGCTTAAAGGAGGAGAGGCAGGGAAATGTGCATGGTGAAAGGGTCTGGGGGAGGGAAGTGGCTCTCCTCATGGCAGCCAGGAAGCAGAGAGAGCAAGGCAGGAACTGGGGAGGGGACAGACCCTTTCATTTTCCACCTGCAGTGACTCCTATCATCATACCAGCCCCTCCTCCCAGCAGCAAACTGGCTGTAATCCAATCACCTTCTGTAAGCCCACCTTGGAGCACATGAGGCTTTGGGGGACCATCCAGATACAAACTGTAACACCACTAATGATTTACCTGAATTAAGTCATTCAATGCCTTCACCAGTTGCAGGAGACAGTACTGTCGTGCCCACTTCTACGGAAGAGGAATGTGAGGCCCACTGTAAGCAAGTAACTTGCATGAGGTTTCAGAAGTGGAACAAGCACAATTTAGAGCTGGCATTTGTCCTGCAGAGTCTGGCTCTAGGAGAATCCACCAAGTTATTGCCCATGGCTGTTTGTATAGTGACCTTGCAAAGGGGATCCCTTCAGTGGGTCTGAATGTTGAGCTACATTCTGTTTTTAAAATTCCAAATAACTTCTGGGAAATTTTTTGGAGGTGTTGATATTCTATTCTCAATGGTTTCTTTAAACGCTTAAGTCTCTATTAGCATTTTTCATTTGTCTTTACAAGTCCATTTCTCCCACTAAGTTGTACACACAATAGAGATGGGACCAAGTATCATCTTTCCACAGAGTTTCATCACGTGGAACTTAGCAGGTATGCGATACATTTGATAAAGGGATGCATGCTGATCTAACGCTGAGAGCTTGGGGCTCTTCAGCCTACCGCACAGACTCACTGCAGACATTTTCTGTCTGTTCTGAAGGTTCCTGAATCTCTGTTCTTGAAAGTGTTCTCTGGCAGCTGGAGATGCTTGACCAAAGCTGAAACTGCCAGGGATTTTACTCTCGGCAGCACTCTACAGCCAGGGAGGGACTCGGAGCCCACAAGCCTGAGATCAGTGTAGGCATGGTTACTTGGTCTGAGGTCTCTCTCCTTGGCTTCCAGATGGCCACCTCCTCACTGGGCCCTCACAGGCACCTTTTCTCCGTGTGAAACTCTAGCATCACTTCTGCTTTTTATAAGGACATCAACCTTGTTGGATTAAGGCCCATTCTTAGGATCAACCTGCCTTAGCTCACTAGCGTCCTTTCCTCTAGACACAGTCACATAGTGAGGTTAGAGCCTTACCATATGAATGCCGGGATGGACACAACTTAATCCACAACACTGCAAGTTGTTTTCTAACCAGATAGTGGGTGGAAGCATAGAAAGAGATGGTAGATGCCTACATTGCCAAGAGGCAACTCTTCCTTGAAATCTGGACTTTGAGGGCACTGATAGTCAGGGCTCAGAAACAAGTGAGGTTCATGCTACAGGAACGATTAGGGAGATATGAGAAAGCTATGTGGAGCTTCATAAAGTATTCCACACAGTTACATGGAAATCAGAACTTACAAGTGATAATCTCAGCTACATTACGAAAGAGATTTACAAGAAAAATGCTAAAGGGATCAACTGGTTTCTTTATTCTTTGAAAGACATGAATGGAAGGAATTATTTTTCTTTTAAGGAAAAAAAAAAGAGTCAGAATTTGATGACCTAAGAATTCAGATGCTGTCTACATGGCAAAGACACTAAAACAAAGAGACACACTCTCAGGAGAGCAGACTCTAGGGAAAAGTCTGGGTCTGGGAATAACCAGGTCTTTGCTGAAAACTCGGATCCAATGGTCAGAGTACACAGTCACACAGGGGCCCCCTTTCCAGGGTTATCATCATGTCCCACAGTTCTTCTCAATCAAACTGGGGAGCCTTTAGAAAGCCTAAGGACACTCTATGTCAGGCCAAAGAATAGGAGGCTTTTCCTCCAAAATACCTCTGGATAGGGCTTTTTCCTAACAGAGTGAACCACGGTGAAATCCACAAAGTCTGTGAAGTTTTTAAGAAATTGTTTGAATAGACACACTGTCAGGCTCGAAAGGGACACAGAGTACGAAGCAAAAAATATTCAGACTGCAGAAATACTACTGGCAGTAAAAAGAAGGCAGGTATGACTATATACACTGCAAACACGAGCTGTCACAAAAAGGTAGGGCAGAAAAGCCATGAGGAGCGGTGAGCTGGAGCCACAGAAGGTTTAATTTAGTTAGCAAGAATGGCCAGGCTGTGTTTCAGAGCGTATGTGGGGCAGCATTATGGTTTAGATGGGGAGCATCCCCTAAAGCTTTCATAGGCTCAGCAGCAGGGTTAGATCATGAGGGCATTACACTCATCAGTGGTTTGATTCACTACTGAGCCTCGCAGCGGGACATGCTGTTAGGAGGTGGGGACTTGGTAGAGGCGGTCACCGGGGCCTTTCCAACTCCTTCCTTCTCTCTCTGCTTCCCAGATGCCATGGGGTGGGCAGTTGTCCTCCACCGGGCCCTCCCACCATGCTGTGTCTGCCACACAGTCAGCGGATCCAGGATTGAAAATGTGAGCCAAAACAAACCTCTTTCTTTAAGTTATGTGTGTTGAGTTCTTTGTCCTTGTGATAGATAGTAACTAAGATGACCAGTGATTCCTCTTTACTTTCTATCTCCCCGACTTCACCCTACTTCCCTAGTTTTGAACCAGAAGTTTTATACCTCTTATTCTACTGGCCTACTATCGCATGCAGGGAAATCTGGAGGAAGATCCCTCATGTCCTTATTGTCACAGGTCCACAGATGGCAGACTGGGCTCCAGAAACTCTACCTGATAGATTGCACCTACGTGGTCCATTCACACAGAAGTGGGAGTTTTGATTCTCAAATGATGCTGTAATGTATTGAGACTTTGGTACACTATGTTTGGGGGTACATGTTACATATGGCAGGGATATTGGGGACTGGAGTAGGCAGTTCTATGCTACACCTCTGTGACACTTCCTACTTTGGTGCTTGTGTGCTTGCTTGTGTGATGCCCTCTCCATGAGTGTGAGAAGGCTCTGAGCTGGCTTCTAACCAGCAGAATATGGCCAAAGTGAGAAGTTACCACTGCCAGGGTTGTGTCATCTGGCAAAGGTAATGAGATACTACTCCATGGGTACCTTACATACATCATGTGATCACGGGGGTGGGATATCACTTTAGATGGTTAAGCTTGGCTGTCAACTTGATTAGCTTGGGAGCTGCAAGGGGATTGGTGAGCTCAGTTCTGGGTGTACCTGGAGGGGTCATGGAGATGTGACCTTGGACACTATAACTGGTCCTTCACCCCTTCATCCCTGGAACCATTCTCGTGCTCTGCTTTCCAGCTCCATGGACTAAGCAGCTTTGTTCTGCCCTTCTACCATGATATTCCTGCCCTCAAGCCAGCCCCTGTGGACTGACTCTCTCGAAGCCATAAACCACTTAAATCTCTGCTCCTTGAGTTGTGGGTGCAATGGGAAAGCAGACTTATATAGACATATCCACAAATCCCAAGGAAACTGCCACTCCACTGCTGGCCCTAAAGAATGAAGCTACTATGAATTCTTCAGACACAAAGAAAGATTTCTGCCAGTCTTAGAAGTAGATTCTTCTTCACTCAAGCTTCCAGGTGAGAGTGAGGTCCAGCTTTCCCTCAGTGATGAATTGGGTACAGGACCTCACTAAGCCATGCTGAATTTACAGGTACGATAATGAAGGTGCTTTTTAAGCCACTGGGTTTGTGGTAGTTCACCATTCAGCACTGGAAGACTAAGTCAAAGATTCTCAATATGCAATGACTGAACGATCACAGTAAATTCTTAGACCAGCACTGTTTTAAGTAGAGCTTTTCTCATTCAGCCTTTTACCTTATGGGCAACAGTAGTAGCATCCAGTCAATAGACAGCAATTTGCTGCTTGCAAATGATTGAAATGATAGATTTATCACTATACTATCAAGTATAATGCTTTTACTTAAAATTCCATGACAAAGCAATAACAGTATCTGACAGTTCCACTAAACAAGCTAGAGCTGCTGTCTTAGTGGTCCAGTTTCTATAAGATACCAAATAAGAGTTAAAATTAAATCTTTCAAATTCAAGTATGGGTGAGAGTCACAAAGAACCACAGGCCCTTTGCTTTTGATCTCGATGGATTATTTTCACTTAGGTCAACTCTGCCAGAAAAGCAGAACTAGAGTAAATAAGGCATTCCCGAGAATATTCTGTTAGTTTGTGCAGAATTTTCTAGTCATCAAAGCATAGCCACCCTTGTCATTTGGGGAGTTCAGTTGTCAGGAGTTCAGAGCAGGCCACTGATGGATATCCAAAAAAGTCTGCAGAGATACTTGTGATCTGGAGGGACCACTGTTTGACCTCAACTACGATTAGCTTGGGGCGGCAAGGCCATCACAGAGAGTGAGCAGTGCACAGCCGAAGGTTTACTTATCTGCTTCTCAGCCAGTGCTGTCATTGAACTATCTCACTTAACTATTCTAATTCACTTGAGAAGACTGTGTGAATTACATGCATAATGAATGACCCTGCCAAGGGCCCTGCTTATTCTACAAGTAGAAAATAAAGTTATATGACTGTACTGATAGGAAATAATAGTCAGGAAGGTATTTAAAGTGACATCCTTATCAGATTTTCCAGTGAGTGGTAGCACATGAACTAAATCGAGGCTTTATAAATGCAAGAGTCAGAGGCATTCTGTACCTGTTGGAACCTGATGTTAACTTGCTTTATGATCTGGGGAAGTGTCACAGTACTTAACTGTGTCTCAGTTGTATTATTTGTTAGATTTAAAAGGCAGGACATGAGGAAGAAGTTTTTTCTGACTTTGCATCCTTTATGCATGATATTTTTTCATGCCCAACAATCCCTTTAACATCAGGAATCAGGGGGATGTGGTGATTGCAAGAATGGGTTTTGGGGTAAGATAGTTTTGGGGTTTGAATCCTGTACATGTTGTGGGAACTGCAACATAGTTTTAAACTTTGCTAAGTCTTACTTTACAAAATGGAGTTAATACTATGTACTTTGAAAGGATGATACAAAGGATGTGAGATGTGAATCAGCCAGTTGTCCAATAATGCTGTGTAACAAACACTTCTCCCCCACATAGTCAGTGTCATAAAATGGGTGATTCTGCTTGAGGTAACACTCATTATTCTGGAGTCACTGAGTGTTCCAAGTCATGTTCTTGTTATGAAACAATGAATGAGGGGAGATCTTAGCTGCTTATAACATGGTTTTGTTTCTACGGTCCCAGTGACAAAGAAAATTACTTGGTCAAACTCAAGTTCAAGCAGATAAAGAGCATTCAGCATGTGATGGGCTATGATAAGAGGAATAACAGTTAATAACTCAGTCTACCAGAGATAGGATGTGTAGGTCATATATAAGACACAGCATCTGATACACAACGCTGTGACTGGTCATCAATATGTCTGACTATGGGCAACATTTGCCAACATCCTCTGCACCAATCAATCTTTCTTACGCTACTTGAGGCAAGTGGGAAAATTTTTCCTGGTCAACAGTGTCACCACTCCAACTTACCTGTCTGATGATACAATGTAAGTTTCTCTCCATAGAAGTATGATTATCTTTTCCTGCCAAAAACAAATACTTTGATAGAGGGCACAGCAAGTAATCATTAACCTCATAGGACACCTGGTAAAGAAAAGGTGTGTGGTAACCAAAGGCATCTGGGTCTCCGATGTTAGAACTTGATTCAGTTTACCGAGAAATTGGGTAAATTTGAATGCGTTAGTGAACCATTCTGAGCCAAGATTTCTTTATCTACTCAACTGGGTTAAAACTACTCAGTATAAGAATGTATATTTAATACATAATATATATGTTATATATAATATATATGCTATATACAATGTTTTGTTCTCTGTAAGAATACTATCTAATATTTGGCAGCCATATTCTCAATGGTCATGTCTGTTTCTCAGGATGGTTTGCCAAAAACTACAGATCACTATAGATTTGATGTGTGCTCTGTCCCTATGCCAGCTTTGGCCTTGGAGTCGAGTTGGGGAGAAATAATCAAGCTGAAGTGGTCACAGTTGCATGCTCCGTCTGGTGGGCTCTGCTCTCTCACATCCTCCCTAGAGTTACAGGAGGAGGCTGGTTGCTGCAGGAATGCTAGGAAAGGTGTCTTGAATGACCAGAGAAATCATTTGGAATAGATCTGAACATGATAGTCATAAATAACTTTTTGGCATAACCCATTCTTGACAATTGCTTTAAAATACTCAGCCGCATTTATATTTACTTTTGTTGCTAGGGTGATAGGAGATGCTAAACTCTTGGTCAGAGTAACTGGGGTCTCAGTGGCTCAGTTTGAATTGGGACCTTGGGACATTTCTTCAAAATGACAGGCTCATGCACTATGAATTCTCTGCTAGTGCCATTTTCTGCAGGTGTGGAGGCAACCATTTCTGATCATAGAATTATCACACTGGGTGCCATGCTGAAGTCCT
>PVJX010006175.1:0-37857 GCA_004027295.1 Dolichotis patagonum
TTTGGAGCTTGCAACCAGATTGCTTCAGATGCTGAGCATGGAACTCTAGGACTTAATGTTTGCCCTGTTGGATTTTGGACTTGCTTTGGTTCCAGTGCTTTGTATTCCCCTGTTTGTAACTTTTGGAATGGTAATGTTTATCTTGCATCTTTGAATTTTGAAAATGTTTAACCTTGTTTCATTTGTACAGAGGATTATAGTTAAATGACTTTGCCTTAGATCTTGAGGAAACTTGGGACTTAGACTTTTAAGCAATGCTGAAATTGTTAGGACTTTGGCAAATCTTGGAGATGGACTAAATGTCTTTTGCATAATGTACATGAGTCTTCGGGGGCCAGCAGTGGAATGTCATGGTTTATGTCGGTGACCCCCAAGCCTCACATAATATGGGTGCAGCTGAATCTACTGTTTGTGATCCGTTTGTTGTCTAGCACTGGGATTAGTGATGTGAGTGTTCCACCTGCCCAGGGGTGGAGCCAGGATATGATGTAAGGATGGGAAGATGTGTATCTCTCTCTTGCTGTTTTGTACCTTGCTGTTTGCAGCCCGCCATGCCACTCTGCTGCTTGGAGCCAGCTGAATATAGACTGAAACCTCCAACCTGTAAGAAATATACCTTTCCCTCTTTATATTGGGCATTGGGTATTTTGTCTCAGCAATGAGAGTGAAAATTAACTAAGACAGTTCTGCCTTATAAGCTTACTCATCTATGGATTTTTGACAGTGTAGTCTCAATAGTCTCATCATAGCCAAAGTAGCTACACATGATTTTAATTTTATAATTGTCCCCAATATTTTCTCTAAATCTGTCAGATTTCATCTTTCTCTCTCCTGGATACGGTGAGAAAAATACTGCCAAATTCTTGGTTTTAGATTCCATAACTAAACTCTATGTAAATCAATCTCTTTCTGCTGAAATACTTTGTATTCAGATGAATTGATAACATTTCAGTATTGTTGCACATCAGCCCAATTCTGACTGCACCTTGAGACTGCCATCCAGTGACAATCTTGCTGTAACTGGACTGTGTGATTTTTGCAGTTTTTCAGTCCTGGGCTCTCAGATCTTCTTTTTCCATAGCTTACATAGATAAAAAGTTAAATTATCCTCTCATTAGTTATTGGACCTGAGCTTCTTTCTGGTAGCTTTTCATTGCCTAGTTAAAATACCTGTGAAAAACCACTTAAAGAAGGAAAGGTTTATTTTGGTTCAAAGTTTCAAAGACTTCAAAATGTGACCCACTGGTTCCAATTCTTTGAGTTAGAAGTGAAACAAAGCATTATGGCAGTGGAATCCAGGGAAGAGGAGGCTGCTCACGTCATGGGGGCCAGGAAGTAGAGAGAGAATGTCAGAGAGCAAGTGGCCAGGGACAAGACATGATCTACAAGGGCTTGTCCCTCTGACCTGATCCCTTCCAAGAGACCTCATCTCCTAAGTCTCCATCATCTCCCATAAGTCTATTTAGCCACAAACCCACCTGTGGATTAACCCACTAATGAAGTTACAGCCCTTTTGATCCAATCCCCTACCAAAAGACCAACCTCTGAGCTTTGCTTCACTAAAGATCAAGCATTTAACCCATGCAGCCTTGGGAAATAGTCCAGATCCATACTATACCAACTGTTAATCACAGAGTTTAATCTTTTTCCCAAGGTAGAGCATCTAAGTTTATCACATTTATGTTGTAACTTTGTGTTGACCATTCTTCCAGAAATATGTGAATTCATATAAATGGAAGACTTACTGAAAAACTTATTTTTGAATGAATTATATATACTGAATGATTGTTTATAGCAGGAATTTAGGGAAAACTTGTATTTATCTCCACTCCAGGAGTATCTACTGAACACAGCATAGGAGATTCTATCATTGTTGTACTATTGGAACTATGTGAATTATCTAGATAAAGCAGAGAAACTATTCCTAAAGTCAGTGGGATTTTCTTTAAGGTTATTTTCTTTTTTCTTTAGGAACATTTACTGTAAGAAAAACAGATCCACAGATATGGGAACAATTCTGAATTTATAGTAAAAGAGACTTATGGGTCATGATTTATGGATGAACATTCAGTTTTGAAGTATTCTATGTCAAGATGACTTATAGTGGTGGTATCTGAACTGAAAATCCTTGAGCCCCTTGGCAGTATTGCTTGGCTGTTCACAAAGTTATTCTTCAATATGCATCAACTCCTTTGAACTATAAGTTTAAAATGATAAATGATTTCTTCTCTTCCTTCCCTCCTTCTCCTTTTTCCTCCTATCTTTGCTTTTAGGGATATGTATAGTTTGAGATAGAATTTTCTAGGAGTGCTATGAGCCATATTTGTTGATATTGTTGAGGTAAGATGCATAAAGATTTAAGCAAAATCTTTAGTGGCAAGTTGGCAGAAGTTTTGGGAACTATCTGAAAACCTCTAAGGTTGTTCTTTATATGGTGTGAATTATAGCAATAAGAACATATGTGCAGTGGCTAAACTGAGAGGAGAAGGGTGTTCTACAAAGGGATGATTAACCTATAAAAAAATTTCACAAAGTGTATACCTTTGCTTGCCTGCTAATTCGCACAGTGTAAATGTGTACCGTAAAGTCACTGAGATTAATTAAGATCACAAAGACAGGTCAGTCTGTCTTCACTTTATTATCCTTCACAGAAGCCAGAACAATTGAGAAAGTTTCACTTAATACCTTTGAATCAGAAACTTTTGCAAAAATAAAATGATACTAAATAATAACTTCTGGTGATACATACCACCCACGAATGTAATCACAGAACATACTAGAAATAACTTTTTTCTCATTGAAAATTATTTGTTTAGCTTTTACACACTCTAATTTTTCCTGGAAAAAAGATTTCTCATGTTTAAACAGAATTAAACTGGAACCTAGTCCTTGCTAAGATGAACTTATTTTATAAGGTAAGACAGTGACTTCCTGGTCTGACAGGAAACATCATTTCTGGCACACACATGCTCTTATTTCCATAGCTCACATGGCCTAAAGAGCAAGTGAAATAAAACCAAGAGTTTTAACAATATTTTATGATATTGTATGATGTGTCAGTAACCACCCACATATCTAGTTCCAGATTTACATTTTAAACCTAACAGGTCTGTGTATTTAGTGAACTGGGAACTTTATAGTACTTTTGGTCAGTAACTTTTTGTTGAGAAGCTAGTGCTCGTGTTTCCCCAACAGCCAACTTGCTCCAGGCTGACTGAGAAATAAAATCAACTACTTTCTCTTGTCTCTGTAAGTAGCCTGCTACCACTATTTCATTGCAGTGATACAAAGCAAACCAGTACACCAACTATGGCTGTGAACATTTCATGCAATAACAGATCACTTCATACCATCACAGATAATCTATTGTTTATTATTTGTAATTTTTATAGGTTTTGTTATCAAAACTAGGGGTTTTCTACAAATTGAGACAAAAGTAGCTATGTTTCAGTAAGAAGCGATCAATCATTATCCTGTAGGAAGAAAAGAATACTAAACTATGGTTTGAAAAATGATATGTTAAAATAAATAGACAGTGTGCCATTGGGAATGATACCCTGTAATCACACCATAACACAGGCCCACATATGCTCACACTACTTAAATACTGTGCATATTGTATTCACCAAATGATTACTCCTAAATTATAGGATAATTATAGTCCACTTCTTAATTGCTGGAGCAGCATTATATTTTCCAACTTTAAATATGAAAGAGTTATTGAAAATATTATTTTTACTCTAATGGAAACAATATGTATTTTAACATGGAGTGTCATAAAAGTAAGCAGCATTCTCCCTGTATAACATATACAATAAATTATAGGCCCGGTTATTTTTCTCTACACATTAAGTGGAGCTAGTATTTCTGCTGTAAAACAAATAAAAACAGAACATATTTCTTTTGTTACTATCTTAGGAAAGTCCTCAAAAGAGATGAATACTGATGCCAGACTATTCATAAATAAACTTAATTTTGACTCTTTATGAGGTGTTCATAAATCGTTCTTATATCTTTGGCTGAGGAGTCTCATTCTCTCATCTAATTTATATCATCCAGTTATTGTGACTCAACAAGAAGGATAAAACACAATTCTTGCATCTGAGGTGCTTTCTGGAGATGGTAGCAGGCCAGATCTACAAATCTGGAAAAGGCGAAGACAGCCTTGAGCGATACGGGGAATACATAGGAAAAGTGATTTAAAATTTTAAAAAGGCACATTGAGGGTGGAATTTGTAGAGGAAACCCAGAAAGAGGTACATACTGAGTTTTCAAATGATGGTACATACTGAGTTTTCAAATTTAGCTGGATTGGGAACTATAAGTCTTTCATGGAAAATTTGCCAGAGGTCTAAATATTTTGGCCTTTAAATATTTAAATCACTTTTATGTATGTTCCAATCCTAGGAAATCTCAAAGAGCAAAGCTTCTGATTAGAAAATCACCCTGATAAGACAACACAGGGGCATAAGGGCCAGATGGGCCTCCCTGACTGCAAGTAGCCCAGGGAGCAAGTGACAAGACTGAATGGCTGTGCCCCAGGCCTGGGCTTGCTTTAGCCAGGCAGAGTTAAAGGGGTGAAGGGGGTGTGCCCAACCCAGTGCTCACATAGGTTCACAACTTGGAAGTAGCAAGGCTGCTTTGGGAGGGGCAGAAGTCAATTTTTCCCACATAGTTTGAAGGTCAGAAATGTAGGAAGCAGGCATCTGCGAAATGATCCCATTTCTAATTCGCATCCAGCTTCAGTAATGCCAGTGTCTGCAGATATGTGATACCTTCTGATGCTCCTTATCATTGACGTGTACCAGTTCCCACCATGTTTAATTGCCAGAGTGCCAGGTAAGGAAACCCTCCTGCCACCCAGAGGTAACCCAGCCATTATTTCTCAAAGAAAGAGCCCCACCAGTGTTGGTGAGTCACAGGGCTGAACAAAACAAAACTGGCCCGGCGTGCTAAGGGAGTTCCCTTTATTTTTACACAGTGGGAAACCACAGGAGCAGGTCACCATCACATCCCTGTTGAGTTCTCCACTGAATGTAAAATCTTTCTGAGCTTTTTATTCATTTCTGTTAGAAGGGGCCGACTGATAAAGAAAAGGGCATGCACTATGTGTTCCTGAATAAACAAAGTTTTCTTCCTTTCTGTTTTGAATGGCCACTTGGCATAGAATAGGCAAAGACAGAAGCTTGTGGATAAGAGGAATGTACAGTACTGAGAATGCTATGATGTGTGTCTAGATTTCCCCCTAAAGTTTCATGTGCTCATGGGTGAGACTTTAAGGGGTGTCTATCTGTATGTATTCATTGATAATAATAATGATTGGAGAATTGGAGAGGCAGAGCCACTAGGAACACAGCTGTGACAGTCCTCTGAGCCTGTGCAGTCCAAGGCAGCTTAGCTAGGTTATCTTTCTTCTGTGAGTCTAGCAACTGCCATGGGCACCAGAGAAAGAAGATATTCTCCGATCATTATTATTACCAAGGAATAAATACAGGAGATAGCACAGTTTCTAGAAGAAAAGACCAAGCCAAAGACAGAGGGTGGAAATATCTCTCAGAAAATAGGATGTCAAAAGCCCAGACCTGGTGGTTGGTGAGTGTATGGCCAAAAGCAATAGCTTCAAGAATTATGATAATGTTATTCAGGGTACCAACTGGTGGTAGAGTTGGAAGGAGGAAAGTGGGTCATGGATGACTTTGAAGCAGCTGGAAAATAAACATCAGGAAAGTTAACTGACAGAGTAGGCTTTTGGGAAAGGATAACCAATTTGGTTTGGATCATGTGAAGCATATTATTGATTCATTAGAGAAGAGTTTCAACTCTCTTAGAATCAAGGTCATTCATACTTGTTACAAAAGCAAATAGATCAAAGAATGCTTTTAAATTTGTTTATTAATATAGATAAACTGTGAGTAATACAGGTTGTTTTCAGCATAATACAGATATCGTACATTTCACGTGATATTTAAGGATTGTTGGCTGGATTAAACACAATCGTGGAAGAATCTGGAATAAATTGCATTGCTAGCAATCAGCAAATTCAACCTTACTTAATTAATGAGGAAACCGAGGAACAGAGAGGATAATATTCACCATTCTACAAATGTTGAGGTCACTCACTGTGTACCAGGCACTTGCTTAGTGTGGGGGATATAAAAGAAAACAGGATATGATACCCGTACTCAGGGGACTCTTAGTCAGGATAGTGGAGAAGGTTGTCCAGGAGGCAGGAAATTGTCCCAGAGTGTAATGTGTCATGAAAAAAGCATGCTCAAGATGCAAATGCAACTCATCTAGGTTTAGGAGCAGTTCTCACAGAAGGCTATGTGCAAGCCGACCTGGGAAAGCTGAGCATAAATCAGACAGGTAGGTTGTGCAACAGAGTCCCAGGAAGCCTATGGTGAGGAAAGCCTAGTGCATTTAATACCTCAAAAGTTAGAGTACAAGGTGCAAGGGAATTCTAACCCTAGATTTGGGAGAGGATAGACTCCTGGTACCTGTTTCAGTACTATCTTAGAACACTCTCTGCCCATTGACTGAACATTCAGCACAATAACTGACACTCTTGCACAGAGGAAGCACATACATGGCCCATGCTTCTCCAAGTATAGGCATTAAAGCTGTCACAACTTTTTGCTTACAATTGTTTTCTCCTCTTCCTTTCCTCTTTCAAGAAAAGGGTTTTTGTTAAACCCTTTTAATTCCTCCCAAAATATTAATATCCATCATGTCACACCATAAAGCTTATAAATATAGAGGAATTTTAAGGGATCATTTTGTTAGCAGCCAAAGGGACAGGGTGACAAGAGGGGGGAACTGTCACCCTGGTACAGTGAAACAGGAGCCATGCTTTTGTACTAGGGCCATCAACCCTTGACAGTGTCAGTACTTGTCCCTGCCAAGACACGCCAGCCCCCTACCCCTTCGTGTATCACAGCACTGATTGTAGCAGAAAATCCAACCAGTTTCCTTTGGTGAGCACAGCCAAGTAGCCAGAGCCAAACGTATGAACAAACCTTCATCAGTGTTCATCATCCCTAAATGATCTTCAGGGGCCATGAGGAGTCCTTGCACCTCAAGCCGTCTCAAAGCGCTTCCCAGCCAAGTTCCTGCTGCTCACCAGGCACAGTCCTCTCTCATCCTCTCAGGCTGGGCCGCCTGGCACGTGCTCGGAGGCGTAAACACAGAGGGGTCTTTAATGCCCAGTTGTACATCAAAAAACCGCGTGGATAGAACCACGCTGAAATTGTGGATGAAGGTTTCTTGGACAGGATAACAATCCTTGGCTGTATAGACTCCAATCCAGGTTTCATCTGAGAGAAAGAAAAGTGACTTTTTCATAGTGACCAGCAATGTGCCTGTAAGGTTTTTTTCCTTAAAATGCACCCAACATAAAGTGTATCATTTTAACTTTTCCCTCCAAGAAATTTTCCGTTTTCCAGAAACGAAAATTCTAGCCACCAAACAATAATTTCCCACTTTCTTCTCTGCCTGGTTCCTGTAAACCTTCATGCCACTGTCTGCCTGTGTGTATTGGGTTCCTCACACAAGTGGAGTCAGACTATATGTGTCCTTTGTGACTGCTTTATTTCTCTTAATATAATGCCATCAAGTTTTATTCATATTGCAGCACATGCCAGAATTTGCTTCCGTTTTAAGGCTGAATGATATTTTACTGTGTGTATAGAGCACATTTTGTTTATCCACTTATCTACTGATGAACATTTGGGTTATTCCAAGCTTTTGGCTGTTGGAATAATACTACTATGAACACACGTGTCAAAATATCTTTTGGAATTCCTGCCATCAGTATATCCAGAACTTGGAATTGTGGACCATTTGGTGATTTTGCTTTTTTGAGAAAATGCCATTTTGTTTTCCATGACATGAATGCTTATGCATTTTTTTAAAGGTGAAAGATTTATACAATCTGAGGAGAAACCAGAGTATTTGCCTGTGCTTTTAACATGATCTCAGAATTACAGGGGAGAGCTTCACATAAAACCAGGCCAGTTCGACACTCAGAATAGTGGAGAAGACCTAGTCACTGCAATTTCAGAAGTGATGTGGCAGAAGAAAAAGGGAGCATCTCAATCAGACCTGTGCCTTGGGAAAATGCCTTGCCATGTTTCAAACCACAGGGCACCCAGAAAAAGTCAAAACCCAAGGCTGAGCCCAAAAGAGTCAAAGGGGCAGAAAAGTCGATGGGGAATAGAAGGCTGATGCTGAGATCCCAATGTCACATAATTAGCAAGATGTGTGGGCATTTAAAAGGGCTTTCAACTATTTAACCTTGTAATTTCCCTACCAACTTCCTTCCTTAAGTGAGGACTCTATCTCCTTCCCGCCCCACCCTCACACCCAGGTGCAACACTCAAGTACTCTGGATCCTTACAGGTTCTGGCCGACTTCCTGTTGGACCACTCCTGGACAGTGATCTGCTCCTGGGGGCCCCCAATTGAGTACTGGTCTTCAAAAGTGGAGTTGTCCGGAATGTCAAGAGGGTCCCAGGCTTTCGTCAGGGGGATCTTTGAGCATTGCTTGGTGGCTTGTTCAATCTGGAACATCACTCCATCCTTATAGAGCAAAATATATTCAAATAATCTGGAAGGGGTATTAACAGAAAATAATTCGGAACATTAATGCTTTAATCATCATATTTTCTACCAGTGTAAAGTCCAAAAGCCTTTGATAGAACATAATTTTATAATTGAAAAACATTTGCTTGCTAAGCAATTTTTTAAGAGATTTATTTGTACCAAACAACCTGAATAGGAAGTAACTAAATTTCAAAGGTCAAGAAGGAATATTCACTGTACAAATTCTCACCAATGACATATTATACGGTAGACTCTGGACTTAGGATGCAAACACAAGGAAGACAGAGCCCTGAATTGGCACCTGGTTTGTGACCTTTCCTTGCCCTACAATGCACAGGCAAGGATTTGACTCCCAGTTTGGTCAAGTTTTTGTTGCAGCACTATGTAAAAAAATTATAGGAACACTCTGAATATAAAGCACAAACCTGGTGAGGATGGCCAATGGGTGGCCCCTCACTGCCTTAAGGGCCTCTCCTTGGTGAGAAATGAGGTTTTGGTGCACAGCTGCCCAGAACACAGATGCTCTTCACGTTCCCGAGGAGGCAAAGTACCAAGGATTGAGTCTGAGGAACCCCTAGAGCCACTGGCTTCCCTAAGATAATTCTACCTACAAGATCTCAGCCTGCAGCCCTAACCCTCTGTGCAGACACACACGCACTCACAGAGGAAGAGAGGAAGAGAGAGACTGCAGCTGCTGGGGCCCACCTGTTGGCACACATGTCACTGCCAATTCAAAACTCAAGCCACCATGGTAGCTGAGCAGAGTGGGTGTGGCAGCCTCATCTTAAAACAGAATTCCCAATAAGGTATGAGAGGGAAGAGGTTAGAGAAGAGCTTTACTCAAATGAAGATAGACCGTAGTGGAGAGGGCTCTTAGCTCAGTTGGAGAGATGCTGCCCAGCAGGCGAGGACCCTGTCCACCCCCCAACACCAGAAACAAACTAAAGGATGCCCACAAAGGATCTGTGCTTCTGACCCAGTCTGTTAGAGGAGCATTCCTGGAGGACGTGTGCTTGTTGTTCCAAGTCAGACTTTAAAACTTATTCTTTTCAGAAAAAAAACTTTATAAACAATAACTATCTGTGTGGTTAAAAAACAAATGGGTTTCCATGAACTAGTACGGAGATACAAACATCATCTTATACACTCAGATATATAGTGCTTAGTCCAAAAAAGAGGAGAAGTGATCTACAAGGGTAAAAAAAAAAATAATAATAATAATAATGACTGTTAAAGGTGGGGGTCATTGTAGAAAGGAATGCAAATGTGAATTTTGTACGCTATTGCTCAAAAGTGGATTAATTTCCTGGGACATGCATGCAGACTCCACAGAAAACTCCATTAATATTTTTCAGGAGCTGAGGTGAGCCACTGTTTCTTCACAGCCAGTTAAGTCCCTGACACATTAGTGCCTTAACCTTCATTGAAGGAATAAAGAAAGTTTCCAAACAACTCTAGAGCACAGTACATTCCTAAAATTAGGAATCTGTGCCCACACATAGAGAGATACTCTTGATGACATGTGGGCCACCCCCAGAGCAGCTAAGCTATGCAACTTCAGTGTACCAAGGTTCACTGAGATTCATTCTCCACACCATTAGTATCTCTGGCCCATGCCTTCTCAAGTCCTTGGGGCCTAGGCTAGGATGTTACTATTAGTTTCTCCTGATACTCTAGCCATGTGTTTCTCAAAGTGATAGTCACCTCCTGAAGGAAATGCAGCTATGTGCACAAGTAGGGTCTTCCTGAGATGGTTGTCCTTGAGCCCCAGATCCACAAGATGGCAGAGGTAATACCCTGGCAGCCATACTGGTTATCGATGACCTGGCCAACCTCACAACAGCTACAGAACCACGGGTGGACACGTGATTCAAGCTTGACAGTCAGACTCTCCTCTGACTTGTGGGAGCCTCATGAGAGGACCACAAGTCAATCTCCTTATACACCTGAAAACATTCCATGTTAACCCACAAGCTGTGGGTGGCTATTTTCCACAATATGATTTGTGTTTGAGTAAAGAAGAGAAGCACTAGAAGCTGGAATTACAACAACTGTTCATTCCCTGGAGAAGCTTGGAGAGGCCTCTTCAGAGTTATAATAAGCTGCTTTTATTGTCATAAACCTCCTTGCTTGGCTTGCAACTTTTCGTGGTACTTATGACCAGGACACATTTTGAATTGAGTTGACACCAGGGTTCCAAGCACAGCCTCACATAAGAGCTAGTATCTTAGTCAGCTTCCCATTACTATGATAAACAACTCACAGGAGGACAGGTTTATTTTGGCTCATGGTTTTGGTGGTTTCTGTCCACAGCCACTTGACCAATAGCTTTGGGGCAGTGGCAGGGAAGAACATAGCAGTAGAAACAAATAGATGGAGCTGTTCACCTCATGGCAGCCGGGAAGCAAAGAGAGACAGGAAAAGCCTCCGGTCCAATATTGCCTTCAAGGCCACTCCACCAATGACTTCATTTCCTCCCAGCAAGCTCCACCTCCTCAAGGTGCCATTACCTCCAAGTACCACCATGGGGTACAGATCAAGCCTTTTAGGGGGCATTTAGGATCCAAGTATAACACACTTCCAGGCAACTCTTCTGAGACAACCACGCTTGGCACTCCATAGGAGCAGGACCATCAACCTATGGTCAGTGTCTTAGTTACTTTTCACTAGTCGCTAAGACAAAATACCTGATGCCCAAAGTTGGGAAAGGGAAGGTTTATTTCTTACAGTTTTGGAGGTTTCAGTCCACACTCAGTTGGCTCCAAGGCAGGGTGGCATGGTGGGCCGCAGTTCATGGCAAACGGCAAGCGGGAACCGGCAAGAGAGAGACACACCTTCTTCCTGCCATTACATCACATCCTGGCTCCACCCCTAGGAGGGTGTAGCACGGACACCAACAATCCAAGCACTAGACAATGAACCAATCACAAATGCACAATGCAAATACATGAGGCCTGGGGGCCACTGACATAAACCATGACAATCAGTCATCTGTGGCAAAAAGGAAGAGGCAACAGGAAAGAGACTCTGCCACCACTGCGGTTTCCGTGAAACCAGCCATGCCCATACACAGAAGAAAAGTTACCTTAAATTGAGAATTGCAGACCTGAAGCCATAATCAAAAAATATTAATACTGGCTAAGCCTAGGTCATCAACCACATAGGTGTTTGTTATGGTGGGCTCAGTAATTTTCTGATTCTGAAATTTAATTCTTTTAAAAAGAGGGCACCATCTGTAGCAAGGTTCATTTGACTAGGTTGCTAAGTAAAACTGAAAACTGAGGACTTCTAGGAAGATGGCAGAATGGTGAGAGGGCTCTGAGATTTGGTGTCCAGATACTGGAATATAGCAACATGAGAAGGAGAAATAATATCTTTCATAATAGCATCCAAAAAAATGAAATACCTAAGAATCAATCTAAAAAGGATGTAAAAGATCTATATATAAAAAACTATAGTACTCTGAAAAAGGAGATTGAAGAGAATATCAGAATACAGAAAGATATCCCTTGCTGTTGGATAGGAAGAATCAACATTATGAAAATGGCCATACTCTCAAAGCTATTATACAGATTTAATGCAATCCTAATCAAAATACCATTAGCATACCTCATAGATCTACAGAAAGCATTACTAAAATTCATTTGGAAACAGTAGAGACCTAGAATAGCAATCCTGGCAAGACAAGAGGCATTCATAATTCCTGACTTGAAACTATGCTACAAAGCTACAGTGATAAAAATCAGCATGGTACTGACAAACACACACACACACACACACACACACACACACACACAAAACACAGACCTGAAGATCAATGGGACAGATTAGAAGATGCAGACCCAACTACAAACACACTGAGCTGCCTTATCTTTGACAAAAGAGCTAAGCATGAACAGTGGAAGAAAGATAGTGTCTTTAATAAATGGTGCCAGAAAAATTGGCTTTCCACATGCTGAAGACTGCAATTAGACCCATGTTTATCACCATGCACTAACTAATATCAAAATGGATCAAAGATATAAATATTAAAGCAGAAACACTAAATCTACTGGGAGGTGGGTAAAAATCTTGAAGACATAGGGGTAGGAAAGGGTTCATGAACAAAACACAAACATGGAAAGTACTTCAACAACTAGGATCTCATTAAAAAGTTGTTGCCAATACAATGAAAAGAAAAACGACAGAACGGGAAGATGTTTTAGCCAACTGTCCCTCAGATAAAGGACTTATATCCAGAACATATAAAAAAGAGAAAAAAATCAGGCCTGCCAAATTTAAAGACCCAGTCCAAAAATGGGTATCTGAGATGAATACACACTTCTCAGACGAAGAAATACAAATGGCAAATAAACATATGAAAAAAATGTTCAACATCACTGGACATCCAAAAGATGCAAATTAAAACAACACTGAGATATCATCTCACTCCAGAAAGAATGACTTGCATCGAACAGTTAACCAATAACAAATGCTAGCAGAGTTGTAAGGAAAAAGCAACCTTTCTCCATTGTTGGTGGGATAGTAAAATGTTACAACCACTTTGGAAATCAGTGTGTAGATTCCCCAAAAAACTAGGATTAGTGGTCTCATTTGACCCAGCTATTCTCCTTCTGGGCATTTTCCCAGAAGAACTGAAAACATCATACCACAGCACTATATGTGCACCCATGTTTATAGCTGCACAATCTGTATCAGTCAGATCTTGGAAACAGTCCAGATTCCCATCAACCATGGAATGGATAAAAAAGATGTGGTATTTTTATACAATGGAGTATAACTCATATCTATAAAGAAGGATAAGCTTGAGGCTTTTGTAGGTAAATGGATGCAACTAGAGACCATACTCGTAAGTGAAATAAATTCGACTCACATGTGTAAATATCATGTTGTCTCTTTAGTGTAAAAAAAAAAAAAAAGAGTAAATAAGATCCAAAATGTACAAAAGATATTGTGAAAATAAAAAGGAAAGAAAGTGTTCAAAAGGAAAGACCAAATAGAATAGGGGAAAGGAACAAAAAAGTAGGGAAAAGTATATTTATATAGTATATATATATAAAAGTATATATATATAAAAAAGTAGGGAAAAGTTTATATATATAAATATAAGTTTGCTAAAACAATATAAATATAAATATAAATATAAATATAAATATAAATATAAATATAAATATATATAAATAAACTTTTATATATTATATATATGATAGATAACTACAGTATTAATCTCTGTTCATCAAAAAGAACAGTTGTGTTTTCATCGTCTGATTGATCATTTTTTTCATTCTTCAGTCTTGTGATCTGAATAACTACTTTCAAGAAACAATACACAATATATTAACTAGTGTTAATTTCTTGTTTCTTTTTTTGAAATTCTGTATAATTTTTACCCTTTTTGTTTGTTTTTAAAATAAAAAATAGAATTATCTTTAAAAGAATTTGACTACAGTTAAGTGAGACATGTTGAACTCTAATTAGACTTGATCAAAAAGAAAATCTATACCAAGGCATATAATCGTCTAAATTCCAGAATTCAACACAAGAACAGAATATTAAAAGTGGTGAGAGAAAAAAAACAAATAAACAAACTACAAATCACATGTAAAGGGAAACTCATAAAAGTCACAGTAGATTTCTTCACACAAACTCTCAAGTCAAGGAGAGCTTTGAGTGAAGAATTTCAAGCCGTAAAATTAAATAACCTCCAACCCAGATAGATATACCCTGTAAAATTATCTTTTAAAATTGATGGAGAAATAAAATACTTCTATGACAAAAACACCTGAGGAAATTCATAAACACCAAACCAGCACTCCAAAACGTTCTGAAGGATAGTCCACAAACAGATAACAAGGAATGCAACTTGATGAATCCCGACAGAATGAATCTACCACACATGATAAACAACTAAATAGAGGAAAAAAAGAGGCAACAACAGGAAAATAATATGACCAAGGCAAGTCAATACATACCAGTTAAAACCATCAGTGTTAATGGTCTCTGTTCACCAGTGAAAAGAAACAGACTGATGGAATGGATAAAGAAGCAAGATCCAATTATATGCTGCATACAAGAAACATTTAATTAAAAAAGAAATTCATAGTCTGAAACTCAAAGGATAAAAACAAATACTCCACACAGTAGCTATTTTATTGCAAAGTGGATTGCAAGTCAAGACTGATTATGAGAGACAAAGCGGGTCACTACATCCTTGTGAACGGAACAATCCAAGAGGAAGAGATCACAGTCATAAATATATATGCACCAAGTAGTGCACACAAATAAATAAAACAAATATTAACAGATAGGATGAAAAATCTAATCAGCACTCTTACAGTTGTAATGGGGGACCTCAATACCCCACTGCAAAAATAGATCAACTAAGCAAAATATCAACAATAAAATATTAGAACTGAACCAAATGTTTGAACAAATGGACATAGTAGCAGATGCTTACAAAGTGTTACAGCCAACATCAGAATACACATTTTCTCAGCTGCACATGGGACATTCTGTGCATTCTATGTCTTCTGTGCTATGAGCATGTACTAGATCATAGTACATGCTTAAGTAAATGCAAAGGAGTTGAAATTATCCCATGCATATTATCAGACCATAGTGCACTGAAATTGGAAATCAATAGCAAAAGAAACCACAAAAACTTCATGAACACATGGAATTAGTAACACCCTACTGAACAATCACTTGGTCACAGATGAAATTAAAGAAGAAATTAGACAGTTTCTATAATTAAACAATCATGCCAGTATAACACAATGGAATTTATGCAACATAGAGAAAGCAGTCCTATGAGATAAATTTACAGGAAATTTACAGATTTCCATATCAGAAAACCAGAGTGAGCTCAAACAAACTACCTAATATTGAACTTCAAGTTTCTAGAAAAAGAAGAGTAAGTAAAGTCTAAAACTTGTACAAGGGAGGAAATTATAAAGATCAGAGTAGAAATTAATGCAATGGGTTCTAAGAGAGCAATACAAAGAATCAATGAATCAAAGAGTTGGTTCTTTGAAAGCTTAAATAAAATTGATAAACTGTAACCAACCTTATCAAAATTAAAAAAGAAAAAAACTCAAATTCATGAAATTAGAAATGAAAAAGGGTGAAATAATAGTAGATTCTGCAGAGATACAGAAGATCATTGATACCCATTTTGAGAATCTGTATTCTAATAAGACAGAAAATACAGATATTCTGGACAGATTCCTAGGTACATATGAATTACCAAAGCTGAATCAAGAAGACCTAAAAATAAACCAATATCAGTCAATAAAATTCAAGATG
Organism: Dolichotis patagonum; assembly: GCA_004027295.1. Classification (NCBI taxonomy): domain Eukaryota; kingdom Metazoa; phylum Chordata; class Mammalia; order Rodentia; family Caviidae; genus Dolichotis; species Dolichotis patagonum. The sequence goes on from PVJX010006175.1 coordinate 15,906, forward strand.
TAAAATTAAAAACCTACCATTGAAGAAAAGTCCAGATCCTGCCAGATTCAGTTATACAAGAAATTTAGAGAAGACCTAGTGCTGCTACTTCTCAAACTCTGTAATGAAACTGAAAGGGAAGGAATACTGCCAAATTCATTCCTGAAAGCAACCATAACACTGATACTAAAACCAGAGGAGGATCCAATCAAAAAAGAGAACAATAGGCCAGTCTCCCTCATGAATCCTCAACAAGGTGCTGGCACACAGAATGCAGCAAATCATCAAGAAAATTATATATGATGGCCAAATAGGATTCTTCCGAGGGATGCAGGGATGGTCCAAACTACATAATCCCATAAATATAATACACCATATTAACAGATTCAAGGACAAAAATCATATGATCATCTTAAGTATTTCCAAATCCATTTTATTTCAAGGAGAAAAAGAAAAAAAGAAGAGAAAATACTAAAACAAAATTTCAAAACACATCCATCAGGGGGCAACAATGGTACATACATTGCTCATTGTCATCCCCAAATCATTCACCTAGGGTACATCTGTGTTTAGCTGTCTGAACAATACCAGCACAAATCTTTCTCTTCAGTGAACTCAGAGAAATCAGTAACATTACCTTAACTATTTTTATATACATATATACATATACATTATATACATATGCTGTTTCTTTCAGCACCTCACACTAATGAGACAGTGTGGTGTTTATACATGGGTGTCTTATGTATTTCACTGAGTATGGTCTCTAGTTGCATCCATTTACCAATAAAAGTCTCCAATTTATCCTTCTTTATGGCCGAGTAGTACTCCATTGTATAAAAATATCACATCTTTTTTATCCCCCCCTTAGTTGGTAAGCATTTAGATCGTTTCCAAGATCTGGCTATTACAAATTGTGTTGCTATAAACATGGGAGCACTCATATCACTGTGATATGATGTTTTTAATTCTTTTGGGAAGATACCCAGAGGAGAATAGCTGGGTCAAATGGGACCTCTAGTCCTAGTTTTTTGAGGACTCTCTGCACTGATTTCCACAGTGGTTGCACCAGTCTGCATTCCCACCAACAATGAAGAAGAGTTCCTTTTTCCCCACAACCCTGCCAGCATTTGTTATTGCTTGATTTCTTGATGCAAGCCATTCTTTCTTGGGTGAGGTGGAATCTCAATGTTGATTTAATTTGCATCTCTCGAATGACAAGTGACATTGAATGTTTTTTCACATATTTATTTGCTGTTCATATTTCTTCATCTGACAAGTGTGCATTCATTTCAGATGCCCATTTTTGGATTGGGTCTTTAAATCTGGGAGGACTGATTTTTTTTTTTAGTTCTTTATATGTTCTTCATAGTAATTCTTGTCTGAGGTATAGCTGACAAACATTTTCTCCTACATTATGGGTTGTCTCTTCACTCTGTTGATGGTTTCTCTTGCTGTGCAAAAGTTTTTCAACAGGGTGAGATCCAGTTGTTGATTCTTTGCGATAGTTCCTGTGAAATCAGGGTTTTGTTCATGAAGTCTTTGCCTACGCCAGTGTTTCAAGAACTTTACCTACTCTATCATCCAGCAGATTTAATGCTTATTTTAATATCAAGATCTTTGATCCATTCTGATTTTAGCTTAGTACATGGTAAAAGATATGGGTCCAGTTTTAATCTTCAGCATGTGTAGAGCCAGTTTTCCCAGCACCATTTATTAAAGAGGCGATGTTTCTCCCAGTGAATGTGTTTGGCACCTTTGTCAAAGATCATATGAATATCTTAATAGATGCATAAGAAGAATTTGACAAAGATCTAATGCCTATTTGTGATTTTAAAAAAAAAACTACACAAAATTGTAATAGAAGGCTTTTATCTCAATCTGATAAAAACCACCTATGACAAACTAACAGCCAACATCATACTAAATGGACAAAACCTGAAAGCTGTCACTCTAAAATCAGGAACAAGACAAGGATGTCCACTGTCATCACTCTTATTCAAAACAGTTCTGGAAATACTAGTCAGAACAAGTAGACAAGAGAAAGAACACTGAAAACTATCATTTTATGTGAAACAAATAGAATTGTTATTTAAAATAGAATTGTTATCAAAAATCCCATATGGATGCATATGCTAATGCTGTTAAGCAATAAATTTGGGGAAGATTTGAACAATGTCATGGTGCCTCATGTGTTTGTGTGAATGACCAGCCAAGATAGAAGTTTTTCCACCACAAACAGGACACTGGGCTTCAACTTGACAGGAGGCGAGAAGGTCAAACGCAGCTGTGGGCGCAGCTGGAAATGAGTCATCCCTGTGAGGACGTGGGTCAGGTCAGAACCCTTCCACTCAAAGGACTGGCAGGACTGTAGCTTGGCGCTGCTGTGGGGGGAGTTGGGAGAATGAGCCATAAACTGCAGGCTTGGCACACGGCCAGGCAAAGCAGGTGCTGCAGTGGGTATGGAGAAGAGGCCGTCACACAGTCTTATGTCTATTCCAGCAGGCAAGCATTGTTTTCTTGCTAGCCAGACACCAAAGACAGCAAGGGTCCCTGGCAGACTCAATGAGAGTCCCCCAGAGGCACCAATCCCCACTGCTGGCCTTAGCTGTGAGCAAGGTCACACGGCCAGACCTGGTGTCTGCAGGCCCAGCTTTCAGAGGCCACTGATCCCTTACCATCTGGGACAACAGATTTGCTTTGCTTTTACCAAACTTCTCAGGCTACACTGACCATTTCTTTTGTTTCTTAAAAATCCACTTTCCTAAACATTAGGCTCTCCTCTCTTCACACTTTCCAAGCACTAAAAACCTGCAGAAGTTTTATTTTTGTATGTGAAAACAGGTTTTTGTAAAACTGATTAATGTTCAATGTGAAAAAATAAACTCAAGCAACACAGAAGTGAAAAGGGAACCAAAAGTGGCCCAGAAACTCTTCACTGGTAGTGTACTAGACTGATAACCCCACAGCTTTCTGGGGGACTGAGGCAGGAGGATCACAACTTTGACCCCAACCTGGACAGTTTAGTGACTTAGGAAACCCTGTCTCAAAATAAAAAATACAAAGGACAGGGCATGTAGCTCAGAGCAAAAACCTTAGATTAAATCACTAGCACTGCAAAATAAACAAAGAAGAAGTCTATGCATGTGACTAGATGAATCTATTCATCGGGATGTATCTTTATGCACATATTGACTTTTCAATTACGATACTTAATTTAATTTTTAAATTAAAATTTTTAATTTGTAAAAATACTTATAAATTTATGACCATAACCATTTCTTTTGGTACAGGGACTCAACATTGTGCTTGCCAGGCAGACACTGAGCCACTGAGCTGTATCCCTGTCTCCATCATAACCATTTTGAAGTGCACACTTTAGGGGCATTAAGTATATTCATACTGTGTGACCAACTTCTGGAACTCTAGAGAGCTTGAAATTATAAAAGAAACATTAAAGAATAAGTGACTATTTCCCTCTGCCCGTATCCCCATTAACTACTATTCTACTTTCTGTCTGAGTTCGACAGCTCTAAGGTCCTCTTATGAGTGCAATCGTGCAGTCTATATCTTTTGTTGACTGATTAATTTCATTTATTCTAACATCCTTCAGTTATGTCCATGTTGTACCTGGTACCGGAAGCCCCTTCCCTCTCAAGGCTAACATGTCAGTGTGTATGCACCACACCTTTTTTAAACCATTCCTATTGTGATGGATACTTGGATTTTTTCTTTGTTTTGGTTATTATGAGTAATGCTGCTATCACCATGGTTCTACAAACATGATGTTGCTGTTTATATGTGTACTACGTATGTAAAAAACATGAGTGAATCTTATTTATTTTGTTTCCTGATTTTCGTTTTAAAAACAACAATTCGCCCTTGGTATCCTTCTAAGTTAAAGAGGCCTATGGAATAACTGTTGTCTAATTTTGCTATTATGAAATGTTTTAAATATGCAGGAGAGCTGAAAGGTTAGTATAATAATCATACTATATTTACTAATTATACTCAACAACTGATTCCGTTTTGCTCTATTTGCTTTATTTATTCATGGTAGGTTTACTCCATCAATTTTTTGTAGTTACATATTTTTTGCCCAAAATAAAATAAATAAAAATTGTGGTTCCAAAAACATTAATCAAAGTACACATTTGCTTTCTGCTACAATCAAAACTGTTAATTGCTGAATAAAGTCTAAGACTGAAGGAAGATCTTTTTGCCCACAGACTAAAACACCTCTGGGTTTGGAGTTAGCGCTGCACTAACAGTCCATTTGGAACAGATCTGTGTAGTTTTGTCTGCAGATGGACTGATTGTTAAGCACCTTGGTTACAGTTTGTTCTCAAGTTAGGAACTTTATAGTTTCCCTCTAGGATTTAATTTAATGCTTGAATATGTAAAGCTTTTTATGTTTCAAAACTCAAATGATTAAAAAGAAGACGAGGGAAGTGCTCCTCCATTCCTACTCTGTCTCCCTATTCTTCATGCACCTTATGGATACCACTTTTCATCAGCTTCCATTTTATTTTTCTTGCATGTCTTTTGACAAAAAAATTAACAAATATGTATATTGATTCTTTCTTATTTTGCCTGTGCTACATGAGAATGAACCCAGTGCCTTGGTATGGAGCTAAATCCCCAGTCTTTCTATAACTTGTTTTGTTTTGTTTTGAGGCAGGGTCTCCCTAAGTTTCCCAGCCTGGGCTTGAACATGGGATCCTCCTGTCCTAGTCTCCCAGAGTGCTGGCATACAGGCAGGTATGGTTAAATGTATGGATTCTTATTTCTCCCTCTTTTTTCTTTTCTTGTCTTTTTTTTTTTTGTACATAAAAGGAGGCATGTTATATATACTCTGTGTACCTTGCTTTTCTACTGTCTATTAACACATAAAGAATGGTTTCTTTATGACTACATAATAGAATATTTTATTTTTAATTTAATTTTTAAATTAAGTTTACTGGTACAATTTAGGTATACATAATGATCACATTCATCATAGGGAATTTGTACCTGAACATGGTATAATTCTTGTCTCTTCTTTTTCTCCCCTCCCTGCCTCAACCCCTCTTGCCCTCCTTATCTAGAAAGCTTTGTTTCCATTTTATCATTCTTTTCTCATTGTTTTTCTTTTCCTTCCTTTCCTCCTCCCTGAGGCCATACTGTTAAGTGAAATAAATCAGACACACGTGTGTAAATATTGCATTGTCTTTCTGGTGTGAGAAACTGAAAGTGTAAATAAGAACCAAAACATGTAACAGAAATTGTGATAGGAAGCAATTGTTCAATAGAATTTTTTAAAAAAAAATATCAGTTATTTAGCCAGAATCCTACTGATGAACACTGGGTTGTTTTCCTTCTTCTGAAACTAACAAAAATTCAAAATGCATGACATTGTGTTGTGCTCTTCAAAGGTATGTTTAAAGTCATATTAAACAAAAAAACCAAGGCCAAGAGGTTTAGAAATATATATGATTATGTTGAATATGACCAGATATTTCTCCAATGGGCTGTGTTATTTTCTTTTCCTACCAGCAACGAGAGAATGCCTGTTTCTTTATGGTGCTACCAGCGTAGCATGTTGCCGCTCTTGAATTTGTGCCCATTTGGTAAGTGGGGCATGAAATCTCATTTTCAAGAAGTTTGGGTATTTTTTCTAGAATATTTTATATGTATCACATCATTGCAGTAGACTATAGACATCTAGTGTGGAGTGCAACACATGCTACAAAGTGCCCAATCTATACCAATCTGTACTGTCAGGTTCACCAATGGTGCATAGAGTTACGGAAAAGGAACATTTGGAAATACCTTCAAGCATTTGTTTCGGCAGTTGCATTTACCATTAACATTTAACAATTTAACAACATTTTAACAATTTAGAAAAAAGTATAGGTAGAAGATTGGAAATCTGAAAATTATACAAATTTGAAAATAAGCACAAATAACACCAATGCTCATCTTTGTTTACCCAACACTGAATACTCAGTCCTGCTCAAGAAAGCAAAATCCAAAATCTAAGGAGTCCCTAGCTCCTCAGGGTAAGGTCTCTCCCTACCTCCCAAGAGCAGACTTGGTCTAATTCATCTTCACTCATGATGGCTGACTGAGTAAATTTTCCTATGTTGAAGCACACTGGACTTCATTTTATTTATGAACTGACTTCATTTCTCTCATACATGACATTTTTTTCCCTTCCAATTGTTTTTTTCTTCTAATTTCTCTATAGCTTGTAAATCAATCAGTCCCTTGTGTCTGATATAAGTTGGAGATATTTTCTCAGTCATTTTTTACTACTTATATTCTTTTTTCTACAGCATAAAGGATTTTAGTTTTGTTCAAACTGTATTTGTTTTATTGCTTCGGAATTGTGTCATTCCTAGAAAAACAGTCTTATTCTCAGACTATTTAAGAGAACATTCGTGTTTTCTAGTATTTATCTTGTTTCCTTGCACTTATCTTATGAACAATTGGATGTCTAAAGTATTTGGAGTTTATTTTTATAGATGATGTGAGATACGGAATCAATTTTATCTTTTTTCCCGCTGCAATTCCTTTGCTTAAAAGGTTCATCTTTTTCCCAGTGATCTGAGATTCTACCTCAGCACACATTTAATTTCCAGATGTTCATGGCTCTATTTCAGGAATGTCTATTTTAGTCCAATGGATTGTTTTTATGCATCAGTATCTTACTGCTTTACTTAAAGAGAATTGTATGCTTCAATAGCTGATCAGTTTTACTATAATTATTTTCATTACCAGGATTTTCCTATATATTTACAATTTAAAAATTTTCATATAAAATTTATAACAAACTTATTTAGCTCAAAAATACAACTTTTTGGCATTTTTATTGGGATTGAGTTAAATTTACAAATCAATGCTCAAAGACTTAATATCTTTGTTATGTTGAAAGATTTTATCCCTCCACCAAAACTATTAACATTTGTGTCACTTTATTTCAGGGATACTTACAATTTTTCCTGTATAAATTCTGCATGATTCTTTTAAATTTACTTCAGAGTAGTCTATCTTTTGTTGTTGTTGCTGATTTTAATGGGACTTTCTCTCTTCATTTAAACCTAGCAGGTCACTGTACATATAAAGACTACTGATTTTTAGTATTAATTTTATTTAAAACTACCTTACTAGATTCTCTCATTGTTAGAATTTGTTTTGGGGTCTTCCATGTTTTCAAAGTTGACTGCGTCAAATTGTACTGGTCAGGTTTTCACTGCTGGGACAAAATGCCTAACATACACAATGTAAAGGAGGAAGTTCATTTCCGTTCATAGTTCCAGGGGATTCAGTCCATAGTCAGCAGACTGCAAGGCAGAAACATCAAGGTGGAAGGATATAGCAAAAGAAAACTGCTCACATCATGGATGCCAGGAAGCAGAGAGTGGAGGATGAACCAGGGAGAGGGGAAGAGGCAAAAGCAGATTTTCTACTGACTAACTTCCTGCAGTGGGGCCCCACTTTCTAGCAGACCTTTCAGTTACAAACATATCTGTGAATATCCTTCCCTTGCACTGAGTTTAATGGGAAAGAGGATACAGTTTCAGTGTTAAACTATGTAAATCTTACCATGTTAAGACAGCACCTAACAGTTCCAGATGAATCCTTTATATTAGTAATGCTGATTGAAATTTTTCAACTGCCTTTCTGGCTCACTAAGGATATGACCTCATGATTACTTCTGTAGAAGTTTCTGGATTTGCTAAAACTGAACTATCTCTACATTCCAACAATTTCCTTGATCATAAGGTATTATTTTTGGAATGTGATACTCAGCAAAAGTTTTGTGCTAGAATAAATTACTGTATAGTTATGGAGGTGCTCTAACATGGCAGAAGGCCAAATCCGGGATGTTTACCCTGAGGTCACTTCCTCCTTCCCCTATTACAACTTCCTTTTTCCTTTCCCAGTGCGTGTGAAGAAAAGTCCAATCAGCTCTTCACGTGTCATCAATGCCCGCCCTAAGTACCACCCCTGGTCAAAGGTTACATATGTCCCATACCCCATATCCTGGTCAAAGGAGACAGCCCAGCCGCCATGGGTTGTGTGCTCCTTTTTTCCGTTCTCACCTCAATAAACCTGTGTGTTTTGTATTTTTATTTCTGTATTGTGCCAGAAAACTCCTTCATAATGGTGCCGTGACTTGGATGGCAGAGTGCGTTAGCTCTTGGGAGTCCCTCCTAGTTCGAGCTACCCTGCCTATGAGCCACCTATTTTTTCCTCTGGGACTGTTACTTGCCGCTGCTAATCTGCATGCAACAGCAACCTTACTCACTCATCACAGGTGAACTGCTGTCCAGGGTTTTCTGTTTCCGTTGCTAAAATTGGCAAGCTTGCATCAGAAAACCTATCCTTGCTGTCCCTGGACAGAGATAGCAGTTTTCATGCTCCTTAGGTTGCACAGCCTGAGGCAAAATTGTCATTTTTGTTCCCTGGGATCCCACCCCGCACTTTTTGGCGATGGCTGGAGAACAGGTGTTGGGATTTTCCATGTCACTTTCAAAACAGGTGATGACTATTTGATAGGTGTGATCCAGGACAGCTTCCACGTTCCTTGGTGGGGAGCTAAAGCTTTTACATCCTGAGGTGAAGTTGTTCTCTCAGCTCACTTATAATTTGGTCATGGGGACCACTTCCTGTCCCTCGAAAAACACACCTCTGGGATGCCTGGTTCATAACCTTGGTGCTCAAAAAGGCTATGAAAACCAAAAACCCAATCTTTTATTTATACTTTTGTCATGATGGCGGCAAGTTGGCAGAAACCCTTAATTCTTAGACCTTTTTCACTTTGAGGATGTGTCCTTTTCTCACTGTCTTGTATGATGGGCCAAATACTTCTGGCTCACTCTCCCTCACCAAACCCCTTAAATGATGCAGCTCTCCCCTTCCCCTGCATCGCCATTTTCTCTGCCGGCCCACCATACGCGGTCTCATGCGTTCCAGCATTCCAGCAAGCCACATGGTTCTCAGCAGCCATCTTGCTGCAGCTCGCATGGAGGACAGTCGCCCTCTTGTGATCCCTCATTATGGGACCAGCAGCAGCCAGCTATAGGCGGTCCCGAGGGACTAGTTCATATTCATGTTCTTCTTCTCCTCACCAACCTATCTCAGAGTAACCATAAATTAGTTTCCTTTTCTGCTATTCTTATTTCAAGAGATCTCTATTAATTAATCTACAAAAAAGTTCACACTAGTCTATTTATTATAGCTCAAATTGGCCAAATATATTTGAGTGCACTCTGAGTTTGTAACATGTTTGTCAGTCTATATGTGTGGTGTCTGTTTGTCCAGTCTGTTTATACTGTACAGATTGTCTGTCCATCTTTGTCCATTTGCTTGCTCTGTAAACAGCTGTTCCTTTTTATTTGAGCGCAACAATCTTTTTATCTCTGCTTTTACATTTTCAGATCATTTAATCAAGGTTTATTTGGGTTATAGATTTAAAAAATATGCTTCCATCTATGTTGCCAGCTGGTCAAAATGATGCTAGAATTGGTTAAACAAAATCCCTTAGGGTGAGGAGACATTGGACAGAACTTCAAATAAAAAAGTGGCCAGCCGGTAACTTTAACCAGCTCTTGTTCATTAATTGGAGGCCCCAATAATCTCCATAGCCTTATGGGAGACACCCCAACTAAAGTTCATATGACTAAGACAATTCATGATTGCTGATCTGACTGTATATTCATGCCTTCCAATATAAAATTGGGATTGTTTATGATGATAAATATTTTCTTTCAGATCCAGACATCTGCCTTTTTCTTGTGCTCCAGCTGAGAGGTTCAAGTCAAATCAACACGAGGCCATCAGTCAAATGATAATTGTTAAACAAAATTTATGTAATGTCCATCAAAGAAGGACCTAAAAGCCAATGAGTTACAATTGCTATAACCTAAAATTGCTATTAACTGTCAGCCCTACTGCTGATGCTTTGATTATACATGCTTTATCCTTTGATTATGCATGCTTTGATTAAAGTTTATTCTTGCCTAAAAGGTGCCAAACCCCAAGGCATCATAACAAATATACTAAATTCTTTTTAGATTCCTTTTACTGGGATCCACCAGATCTTTTCCAGAAAAAGGTTATATGATGTATATTGGGGCCATAATGAACTATACTCAACTGGCCTTAAATGACAGTGCAGTTCATCTCTGTCTTCAATAAAAAGGTAAAATTAATAAAACAGACCACCCTCCAAAAATCAGATGGCATGAGACATTCTAACAGCACAGGAGGTATTTATAAAATTGTAGAACCGAATGACATCTCAGTTTCTAAAATTCCCTGGACTTTATCCTTATCCTCCTTATGGGAAGCCATTACTAAAATTATACTCATAAATACCCTGTTGATTCTATTATTTGACTCCTGCATAATTGATCAATTATTTGCCTTTGTCTCCTTTAGACTTAAATCTGTACACCTACCCAAGATGAAAATGCTTGCTATCTACTGAGGGGCACTAGTTAAAAGCTCTGCAGAGTATCCCCAAGTGCCGTTCAATAATTTCAACCCCCTTCAGCCTGAAGAAGCCAGATCAGTCTCCACCTATTATCCCTCATGGCAGTTTGGGTTACTTCTTCAGAGAAAAAATGCTACAGGCAGCTAAGTCAGTTTAAAATGTTATGGGCAGTCAGAGAGGGCTAGGTCCTCAAAATAGCCAGCACAGAGAACCAGGTGTCTTGTGACTGTGAAGGGGACAGATATCTTCCACTGTGCGCCAGATCCCAAGACAAAAGGCCTCACTTGGCCCTCAAACCCCACAGGGAGACCTTCTTAATATGGCTTTTCATGTTTTCAACAACAGAGATAAAAATCAAAAGGAAAAATAACAATCTGATCTTTTAGCAGTGACACTTGCAGCTCTGAGACAGTTAAACCAAGACAAGGTGGAGCTGCCTGAGCCCCTACTGACCATGCTTCAAGTGCAACAAAGAAGGATATTGGGCAAGAGAGTGCCTCAAACCTGGTGTTCCTCTGGGGCCTTGTCCCTATTGCAATCTCAAGGGTCATTGGAAGAGGGACTGTCCTAGCCACCAGACAGCAGGTAAGCAGAAGTCCTTACCCTCACAGGAGATCTTGTCACCACTGGATTCATCGCTGACTGATCTACTCAGACTTGCTACTGAAGACTGACAGGGCTCGAGGCCCACAGCCCCCATTAAGGTGTCCTTCTCAGAGCCCCAGTTCCCACTGGAGGTCTCAGGTAAGACATTCTCTATACTTATGGACATAGAGGCCATGTAGAGTGATCTTCCTGAGTTTTTAGGTCATTAATTAAGTCCTCAGTCTCTATAGTGGGTGTTGATGGCCAACCTACACAGCCTCTGTGGACAGGGCCTGTTCCATGCAGGTTCTAGACTCTTTTCTACCCTTAGCTTCCTAGTAATTCCAACATGTCCCACCCCCCCTTTTAGGTAGAGATCTTCAAAAGCTTAACTTCTCCTTTACCTTCTCCGTCCTCACAGCTCTGGTCCTCCAGACACCCTCACAATGCACCACCAAGCCATACCCTCCCCTCCCTTCTTTCTCTGGTCATCCCATAGTCTGGGATCCCTCCAGTCCCACCCACGCTATCCATGCCATGTCTATTTCAATTCGTCTTAGGGATCCTTCAATTTTTCCTTGTGTTCCCTAAGATCCTTCAATTTTTCCTTGCGTTCCCTAATATCCCATAGCTCCCAAACATTTACAGGGACTTAACCCTATAATCAAGTACCTTTTAGACAATGATTTCTTAAACCTACCCATTCACCCTGTAATATTCCCGTTCTCCTGATACTTAAGCCTGATGGGTCTTATCGTCTAGTGAAGGACCTTAGGATAATCAATAACATTGTTACCCCAATCCACCCAGTGGTGCCAAACCCTTATACCATGCTTTCTCATATCCCTCCCTCCACTGCTCACTTTGAAGTCATAGATCTTAAAAATGCCTTTTTTTCCCCTCTTTACCATCCCTCCTACACCCTGAATGTCAGGATTCCTTTGTGTTTATGTAGACTGACCCGGACACTCTGAGGTCTCAACAACTTACAACTGTCATCTCTATATTAAAACCTTTCCTCAGAGAGACATACCAGCCCCTTCCTTTCCTATTCATCAATTTCACAGACACACCCCTGGTCAGGACTAACAGGTACATTTTACGCACATGCCCTGCCACAAAACTCTCAAATATCTTCTCACTTTTGTTCGTACTTTTTCAGGATAAATAAAAGCCTTTCCCACAACCAGGGACTTCTGTTACAGGAAATCATCCCATAGTTTCCTTTACCTCAGAGTATTCAGTCAGATAATGGTCCAGCCTTTATTCCTCAGATCTCTCAACAGGACTACAACTAAAATGGAGTGGGCCCTGCCTGGTTTTCCTCAGAACTTCAATGGTGGTCAAGGTCGCTGGACTGCCATCCTGGTTCCACATCACTCAAGCTAAGTGGTGCCCTCCTAACCTTAACTCCCCTGACTGTAAACATTCTGAGTGGTCATCTCACCTCTTATCTCCTGCCTCCATCTCACCAAGGCCCCACAGCCACAATTTTCAGGCTAGGTCATGTTTTGTTATCCTGTTTGGTTCCTGATCTCTTGCATTCTATTAGTTAATTTTTCACTATAACTATCTTAGTTCTCTCCACCCTCAGCTATTTAGTTAAACATGAGACTCCTGTAGGTCTGACACCTCATGTCACTTATAGTGACACAGCCATGGCCTTGCCACCCCTACTCTATAATTTCCCAAGCATGATTTAATCATCAGGCCTTATATTTCTCATGCTTCTTATTCTTTCCAGCTCAACTCCTAAAACAAGGACAAGCCCTACCTACCTACCTACACTTTTAACTTTTACCCTTTCAGATGGGGGAATAATCACCTCTCATAATTTCACTCCTCCTAACCCGACACTTATTTTTCAGATTCTACCTCACCATGGCCCTGATGAAGTGGCATATTTAGATCAAAGACACCTTTCCTTCTGCCTCTCCTGGGTCCTTAAATATGATAGTAGCCTGCCTCCTCATAGCACCTTGTCTCTGTTTTTCCAATCTAGGATGTGAGCATTCACCAATGATAAAATTGGCCTGGCTGAAAACTTGGTACCAGCATCTATGTGGGCATCAACCATCATCCCGTCAACCTTCCTAATCCCCAATACAGCACCCCCTTTCAGAAGGAATATCAATAAAAAGATGGGAATGAAAGAGTTTTGCCCTAGAATAAATTACTCTATGGTTATGGTGGTGGTCTAAGGTGGCAGAAGGTCAAATTGGGGATGCTTACCCAGAGGTCACTTCCTCCTTCCCCTATTACAACTTCCTGTTTCCTTTCCCAGTGCGCGTGAAGAAAAGTCCAATCAGTTCCTTGAGTGTCATCAATGCCCGTCCTAAGCACCACCCCTGGTCAAAGGTTACATATGTCCCATACCCCATATCCTGGTCAAAGGAGACAGCCCAGCCACCACGGGTTGTGTGCTCCTTTCCCCGCACTCACCTTAATAAACTTGTTTGTTTTATACTTTTACTTCTCTATTGCACCAGAAAACTCTTTCACTAAGCTTATAAAACTTGACCTACTGTGTAAAAAGAAGAGTTAATTTATCTGGGTGAGGTGGCAAAATGAAGAGACCTTTACTGAGTGAACGGTGGATCCTTTCATAGAAGACCCAGCAGGCATCTCCTTCCTTTCCTCCTTGCTTAGCTCTATAATATACAAAGAAAGTCATGTAACTCATCTCTGGTTGCCTTTGGAACTAGGGTATAACTATTTTTGGTCTTGGGTATCTAAAGGAAAGTCTGCAGGGAGAGGGCCTTCTCTGGAGGTTTCTCCTTTCTCAAAGAAATCTTCTGGAAACTTCTCCTCTCTCTTGTCTCATTGTACTTCCTTCGCTTTTGTCTCTGAATGTAAATGGGTAAAGGATTCAATGTCTGGAGCAAAGACAGCAACTTGACACTATGAAGCAGCAAAGCAACATGCTATTTGGTAATTAGGAGACAACACACTAGGACCAGAGAAGCAAATAGATAAAAGCCTGGGGATTTGAAACTGTTGGATGAAACCTAGGAATACCCATCACAAGAATTTTGGAGTAAACAATAGAATTCTGTAGCTCTATGAATTATTACTCAAATAAGTTGTTGTAGTCAGAGTTTACCAGGGAATAGATTTAATACAGGACAGACAATTTATAGATTATGATATTCACCCAATGAGTCAAATGCAGAAGAGTGCAGGAGATCTGTCCACACAGCAGAGACTCAAAGAATTAAGCCAAGGGCCTGGATCCCATGGCAATGTCCTCCACGAGTTAAGCTGGAGGCCTAGAGCCCATGACAATGCCTCACCAAGTCTGTATCAAGGATCTGTGCTGGGAAGACCCAAAGGTCAGCGATGGAGGCTAACAGGTCTGCATCCGTGGAATGAAAGATCTGTGCTACCAGGCTGAAGGATCTGCACTAAAGCCAAGAAGTGACACTCAAGGTAAGCATTGCAATTTTCCTCAAAAAGAACCACAGACATCCTCAGCAACAGTGAGGACCTGAGTTCCTCCAATGATGAGAACAGCCGAGTTCCTATCAGGAAAGCCAGAATGACAAGATTCTCCAAGAGAATCAACAGCACCAGCATCTTCCCTTCCAGTTCTCCTTTTATGCTGTTGGTCACAATCCTCAGATGACCCTTCTACACCCAGAACCACAATGATTCAGTTCAGCTGATAAGTTGACCATTAGTTAATCCACCACATAAGTAAAACCAACTATTTGATTCCTTACAGTAACCTGGTGAGGGCCCTCTCTTCCAAAATTAGCAAGGCTCGGGCACTTGACTAATCTTAGAATCTAAAGTATTGGAGCCTAGCCTGGGTGTTGGCAAAGCTGACTGGCTTCTAGCTTGATAGCCAAGAGGCAACTGTTCTTTGGTCCTGAGTTGTGATAGTCAGGAACAAAAGAAGTCTAATGTACAGTTTCCTGACTTCCAAGTCCACCGTGCTGACATGTGATAAGAATTTTTATTTTTTAACAGATAAGAAATATGAGCCCCTCAGATAACTTGGGGCTGGGATTAGACCCAAGGTCTGATCAACACTCTAATTCTGATTCTCTCACCTAAGGTCCCTTCCCTCTCACCACAGGAGGGCAGGAGGGATTCTTCTTGACCAAGTAAAACTGGTTGGTGATCCAATATATATTAAATTACAGAAGAGGGAGTGGACAAAAATATTGTATTGTGATTACAAAAGGACTTTGGCTTCTAAGGAAGACATTGGTCAAATTTTGGATTTGTTTAATATGCAATATAATAGGTTAGTAATGCATGCTGGTCCTCTGACTCTCAGGAGGAAAAACTGAGCTTCAGCCACTTGCTGTTTTGGCATAGGCTGAGTTCAAGTCACACCCTACAGTAATTATGACACACAGAAAAGAAAAACACTCTCAAAACGATGGTTCTAGACACAAACTCATCATGCAAATCGATGCCAATCACATATAACAAAAACAAAGTTAAATTCCTTGAGAATGCAGCCCAAGGGAAAGTAAAATCAAAGAATAATTATGTGTGCAATTTAAGAAGCTGTAAGGTGATGGGTCTCCAACCACTTGGACTGTACTTCAAAAAAGGAAAACAGAGCTCGAGAGATTGAAGAGCTTTTTCTCTCAAAAATATATCCCGATGAATACTGGCAATGTGTAAGCATACATTCTTTCATCAGATGAAAGATAATTGAAAAAAAATACTTTTCATGAGACCATAGTTCAAGCTGACTTTTATTTCACATCACTAAATGGAGGAGCCGCATTAGTCCTAAGCTGCCCATGTTACCATACTGCCTGGTGGTTTCTACAATACAGGACAGGTGGTTCCAAGAATGTGGGGGCTGACAGGAGAGCAGAATCAGCTCTGTGCTTTCAGCAGCAATGTCAGTTCCCTCTGGCAAAATATCAACTCACCTTGCAGCTAACACTAAGTGTTAACCTATAAATCTTATTTTTTAACTTTTACTGGGATTCAGGATTGAGTATGTTTATGATAAAAGGAAAAATATGGGGGGGTGACAAGGGTAGCTTTTTAGTGAAGAACATGATCATCAAAATTTTTAAAAATGCAATGGAGGTTGTGTAACTGTGTAAAACCAAACAAATACCAGAAGCAATGATTTAGGAGCTATTATTCTAGATTTCAGGAGTAAAAAAATCATCAAATAAGCAAAAGACAAGAGACTTGAAGGGCAGATATAAGAGAACCAAAATAAGGAAATAGAAAGAGACTCTACAAGGCATGATGAGAGAAGAGACAGTAAAATTTACAGAAATAGTAGATGAAGAATTGGGAATATAGCTCAGGGGGACAGGGCTTGCCTAGCATGTACAAGGTTCTGAGTTCAATCCTTGTACAGCAAAAATGAAGGAAGGAAGGAAGGAAGGAAGGAAGGAAGGAAGGAAGGAAGGAAGGAAGGAAAGATGAAAGGAAGGAAAAGAAAGAAAACTGAACAAAGGGAAAAGGAAAGAAAGAGTAGAAGAAATTTCTTTAAACCTAGACACAGCCTGAGGGTAGAAAAAAACATTAAAACTAAACCAAAATTAGTTTGGTATCAGGTTCCTCTTCTAGCCCTCTCAATGCCATAAAAAAAATGGTTTAAGAAAAAGGAAAAAAAGATTCTTTTCACCAATGAATTGTATACCACCCCGAAACTGCTATCATTATGTAATATCATAATAAGTAGATGTTCTCAGTCACTAGAAATCTCTGAAAATTTCCAACCTCAGTATTCTCTCTGAAGAAATGTAATTAAATAAATTCTTTAGCTGACTGGAATATGAATCAAACTAAAGGATTCATGCAAGTAATAAAATTTGTATAAAAAATTTAGTGAATAATAAAAGGAGTAGAATAGTTAAAGTTCATTCTTTAACAGATGGTATGTTGTAAACTTTCACAGAAGTGTGTGCAAATGCACACACTGTAAAAATTCCTGTTTTACCAAGTGAAGTTGACCTTTTAGAGGTTTGATTCAGGATGGTGGAAGAAGGAAAGCCTGCATTATCACCAAACACTTTAAATTCTTTTCAACATACTAAGTGGGACCTAAGTAAACACTGGTCCTGTACAAAAGGAACTATGCTCTGAGGTCAGAAAAGTGGATTCTCATGCTAGATTTTGTAACTCCTGAAGGGGTCCAAAGAATCCACCATGCTGTACCTGCGGCAGGGACAGCAGGAGCGTCACTGTTCACAAGTATAGTATGTGCCAAAAGAGCCAGACAGGTAGAGGCTCAAATGTGAGATGAAGGAAGTGCTGTGTGAACAGAAAACACAGCGCACCAGGGCATGGTGCTCAGTGTGGCATTCCAAAGGGTATCAAGTCTAGGGAAGGCTCTCTTTCTAGAAACTTCTGCTCCCAAGGGAGTAGGCCGATAGACTCATCCACTGGCCCATTACTCTCTGTCTCCTGAGATGGAGCCTCCATCCTATCCCACTTTATCATGTTTGCTCCCCCTGCCTCTACGTTTCAATCAGGATCCCTCTACCAAGCCTTATCTTGGGAACACTGATAGTTTCAGTGTGGCCTGGGCATTTTAAGAGGCATGTCTGCTTTTCTCAGTTTGGATGTCCTGACTCATCAGTGTCTTGGGGAGGCATTCTGGGGAGTAGGGCTTATGATTCTAGGCCATTCAAATGGTATCTCAGTAAGGGGCTTGAGGGAACATTTAAACGCTGTGTAGTTGATACAGATGAGTTGGCAAACCAGTCTTCCCCACAAATATTCTCTTCTCTTCTCTTCTCTTCTCTTCTCTTCTCTTCTCTTCTCTTCTCTTCTCTTCTCTTCTCCTCTCTTCTCTTCTCTTCTCTTCTCTTCTCTTCTCTTTTCTCCTCTTCTCTTCCTCTTCTCTTTCTCTTCTCCTCTTCTCTTCTTTCTTTTCTTTTCTTCTTTTCTTATCTCTCTCTCTGTTTTTGTTGCTGAATACCCAACTCAGGGTCCTTCACATGCTAGGAAAGGGTGACACTGCTGAGCTATGCCTCCACTCTGCTACAAGTATTTTCAAACTCCGTTAGAGGTCCTTGTATTTACCATCACTGCTGCTAGGCACCTTGTCAACGGGTCTGCATCAGTTATATTTTACCTGTAGCTGACAACGCTACACCAGACCAAGAAATGGATATGTCCCTTGGCCCCGTGCCACCACGTTCCCATCAGTCAGCATCTTCCCTGGAAACTTTTGAGATTCTCAAAGCATCTGGCAGTGCTTAGGGGGTTAGCTTGGTGGCTTTTATGGAGCAAGTCTCAGGCTCTTACTCATCGGCAGATCCCACTCTGGAACTCTCCCAGGAGACTTAACTTGAGCCACAACAAAAGCAGCCTCCTGTGAAGGGGCTGGGTTTATCCAAGACACCACAACATACAGGGGCAGCTGTATTCTTGCTTTTGGGCCATCTGTGCTAAGAATTTCTCCATTCCTTGGCTGCTTGAATGTAAATTGGATACCCTGATAGCAGTTTGATGCTTCTTCGAATGATCTGTTCAAAGAGGTATCACGTCCAAGAAAACCATGGTATGGGAAACCTCTAGGGCTTATATTGGTGGAAATTCTCCAAAACAGAGACGTAGGAGCAAAGGGACATTGAAGGCAGCGTTTGACGGGAGACCAGTTTGAGAGTGCTTATGGATGAAATGAAATGGGGAATCGCTTCTCCAGAGGTTAGGGTCTGCACTTCCAATGGAGCTCTATGATAAGCTTGCTCTAATAATGTTTAAAATATAGGTAGACATGGATTTGATGTCAAAAATTATCCTTTAAAAAGGAAATTGATAATTTAAAATATGAATGACTAATAAAGCATAAAGGCCTTACTTAAATCAATGAGTTTGTTTACAAACGTGTAATGATGAAGCAAAATGACAGAACAATATAAATGCAGATTACTAGGGATGAAAAATAGATAACAAGAGATATGATAGAGTTAAGAAAATATATACAAATTTATGTTTATACTTGTTTGTTTATTTTTGTAGTACTGGGGACTGAATCGGCACTAAGATATAGCTTTTAGTCCTTTATTATTATTTATTTTGAGACATGGTCTTGCTAAATTGCTCAGAGAATTGAACTTGAGATCTTCTTGTCCCAGCTTTCCAAAGTGCTAAGATTACAATCATGTGCCATCATGCCCAGCTTACAAATGTTATAATCTTGATGAAATGAATGATTTTCTAGGACAATATAAATAACTGAAACTGACTCAGAATGAGCTGAAAGTTAAGTGGATCAACAGCCAGAAAAAGTCTTATAATGACTTAAAGAAATCTTAGGTGATCTTTGAGATGAGAGTTACTTTCCCAAAATGAGTTAAATCCTAATGGTTTAATTAGTTAGTTTTCTCCAATGTCAAGATTGCAGAAAAGAGAAAAATGAAGCTTTCTTTTGTAGACCTATTAAAATGCCTAATAAATGGGGCACAATGGTATAAATCTGTAATCCTAGCACTTAGGAGGCTGACATAGGAGGATAGTAAGTTCAAAGCTAGCCTGCACTGCACACCAAGTTCAAGGCCAACCTGCACTATGTAGTGAGAACCTGCCTCAAAAAGCCAAACCAAAGATTATTAAAATATAGAAAGCATAAGAATAAATGTTACAGCCAGTGGTTTGGTTCAGCAGCATAAGTGCCTGCCTGGCAAGTGCAAGGTTGTGAGTTTGATCCCTGGTACCAGAAAAATAAATAAACAAATAAATGTTACAGATCAAGTTAACTTGGGCTATGAATTACAAAAAAATCTTAAAATACTAGCATATCAAATCAATATGCTATTCAAAGAATAATGCATAGTGACAATTTATTTCAGGAATGCAAAGATGAGTTAATGTTAGGTATTCTATTAGTCCAAATCATATGGCTGATATATTTCCAGCCATCCTGATTAGGATTCATCCTTCATAAAATAGGGTCTGAGGGCTATTTGCTGAACATAATGGAGTATCTTTATTAAAAACCAGTCTGAAAGTCTGAACTGAAATATGAGAGGTCTTCACATTATAGAA
The DNA here is from genome assembly GCA_004027295.1 of Dolichotis patagonum. Taxonomy (NCBI): domain Eukaryota; kingdom Metazoa; phylum Chordata; class Mammalia; order Rodentia; family Caviidae; genus Dolichotis; species Dolichotis patagonum. The sequence goes on from PVJX010006175.1 coordinate 35,938, forward strand.
AGAAGTACATCCCAGAAGTGTGACATCACGTCAGGTGTGCCATGCTGATCTATCATTTCTTTCTTTATCACATTAGATATCATTGTAAATAATTAGATTCCTTATATGTCTAAGCTAGGGAAACATTAACACTCTTATTTTTGTGAAGGAACTCCTAGCCTGAGCTACAGGTATCTTCCTGAAACCCAATATGATTAGAATTATCAAGTACTTAGACATGTGTAAATGCCTTCTTGTTATATTCTTATTTAAGAATTTATCTGAAATAAAATAAAAACTGGTGCATATATACTGCACTCAAACCAAGGCCAAATAGTTTGTTGTTTTTATATTAGTGCAAGTAGAGAGGAAATTAGTAAAGGATTGCTATAGGATTCCGTAGTAAAGGATTGTTTAAATAAATTACACTGTATCATTAGTTTGAACACTATATATTCTTTAAAAATAATTAAGTTGATGATTATTTAGGAGCACAAAAATATGGAAAAAATTTTGTTAAATAAAAAAATGTACATAGCATGTTTCTATTTTAATTTTAAAAGTGCATATATGACAGTAGAGAAAAAATATCTATAAACACTTACATTAGAATAGTTAACCTTGGATAGGATTATGAGTCCCTTTTCTTTTCTGTGATAGAGATTTTTCCCCAAGGAACATATAAAACACTGGCAATGCAAAAGTCATATACTGATCCTTATAATTTATGTATAAAAAGTACTCTTGCCCAGAACTTATTGCCACTGGATGATTTTATCATAAACCAGAACAATAAGGTCCTCTTCTAGAGAAAGAAGAGAGAGACCATAAAGACCAGATGAGTTAGTTGACAAGATAATGTCAGACAGTGACAGTGTCCTGAGGGAGCAGCACAAGGTGCAATGGATAGTGGTTGGAGGAGAAAGCTGTGTGGGGTGGTCCTGGATACTCACTCCTTGGAGATGATTGGCCCAGTGCTGAAATGAGGAGGAGCCAGGAGTTCCAAGATGACAGAAGTAGACCAATCAGGATGCGTGAGCTCACACAATGGATTCTTAAGTGAAAAACGGAGCCCACATGAAGAGGTAGCATAAAGTACAAATAGTGTATGAAGATGTTAACAGTTGTTTTATTGGTTGGGACATTGTTGGGTAATTTTTACTCTTTCTCTTGTCCTATCTCGTTCAGATGAACACAGAATATCACAATTCTCATTCTCACTGTTTCAAAGACAGTTTAGTGAGGACCTATGTTAAGGTGTCGAAGGTACAACAACAGCCACACAAAAATCCCTACCCTTGTGGAGCCAAACTTTGGGTGAGAAGAGTCAGGGGAGGTGAGGGAACAACAACCACAAAACCAAAACAAAGCAAAAAAAATGTAAGGTATTAAATAGCATGTCAGAGAGTGCTAAATGCCTGGAGCACCTCAGGTATTTGAGATGAGTATACCAGAGTGCTGACAGAGGAGCTAGTGAAATTTGAGAACAAGCCATGCAGCTTTTCAGGGAAAAGCTTTTGTGCAGAAGGAACAAAAAATACAGGTGCCAAAAGAGGTCATCACACTGAGGTCACCATCAGACAGTGGGTTCAGGAAGATCAGATATGGATCCTACAGGGTCCTTGGGCTCTTGTGAGGACATGCACTCTCACAGTAAGGATTCCAGGGCAGATGGAAAGCATGGAGTGGTGTGCCCAGAGGAGTGACATGACATGGCAGTAGTCACCAGATTCACTCAGGTTACTATGTTCAGAACAGGCTAAGAGTGGCCAGGGAAGAGGTAGCACTGCAGATAGAAGGCTATTACAAAAACCCAGGCAGGAGTGCATCTCATTGTTAGACAGATATTGCTAGACAAGGCCCTGAGTTCAATCCCCAACAGCACAAATACAAACAAACAACAACTAGAAACAGACCGGAGAAATTTGCATCACAATAATC